>SNQJ01S0223639.1:0-14869 GCA_010110895.2 Picea sitchensis
CTTCTTTATTGCTTTGGGTGTTATTGTTATTGCAGGATCAAAGCTATTTGAGCTTGGATTGCCTGAAGTTTGCATTGTCTGTAATATTTATGCGGTAGCCATGACAAAGAATCAGATTAAGAAGCGGTCTTCCCGTTCAAATAAGGAACATCCGGGCTGCATGGGGAGCATATTGCATCTGTTTGACTTCCCTTCAGGAAAGAAGTTACTCACGGACAAGACGCATGGAGATGGTGAGTCGTGTACAGTATCAATGGAATGGTTTGTCATGTTTACTTCAAAATAATGTGTGCTTTTGGAAAACCTTCTTGTGATTGGGAATTGCATGTTACTTTCATGAAAATGAAGCATGGTTTATACATATTGCAACATGTTTGTACTTTCAAGTTATATAGGCTTTAGCAAATTTTAGCTCATTATACCTGACATTTGTCCCTGAAACATATGAACTAGATGAAGGGCTTGGCTGAAACCTCATATATTAGAGAATGGTGCTTTTGTTGTCTGCTCTGCAGTAACGCGGCCAGATTCTGAGTGTAAAATCACTTAAATTGCATAATTTTACATCAAAAAGAGAGCCAAAAGAAAAGAGAAAATAGGGGTTGGATTCATTAGTACTTTGTTAACTCGGTGTTTTTTATTCTGGTGAATTGTAGTGACTCATTGCTTGTTTGGTCTTTCCATCGGACACCCATAAACCCAATCCATATAAATACAAAAGATGCCAAATCAATTAAACCAGAAAGGAGGAAAAGCGATTTGTCCTACCATTATATCGATTATGGACATCCTACATGTTAGATTTTGTTTAATAGTAGCAGAATTATTCTATGCCTTTTACGCTGATGAGCTTCTACATTCCATATGACATGGAACCCCTGAAGCTCTGGTTGAATGTTCTGTTGTGGCTGTACTGCCAAATTATCTGTTGCTTCAAGTGGTTTTCATCTCCCAGTTACGTGTTAATTTGTACTAATTCTGTCTTAATAAAGTAGAATTTGTCGATTTGCTATTCTAATCTTATCCTACTAAATCTATTATATTGCAGGAGCAGAGACTCATAGAGTCAGTTTGGATGCGTCAAATGATTTTGTTGAAATGCCAAAACCCATGGATGCCAAAAATGAATATGGGCTTGTAAGTATCTTCGTTGGGGTTATCTTGATTATGAACTGACTCATTATTGGTTCTAGCAGTAGGAAGATGATGAGGTGGCTGGAAGCATAATTATTTGTTAGAACTTAGCTTCTAATTCATATGTAAACTGGGTAGCATATTTTGTCATAGAAAATTATGGAATCAAACTCAGGGTTTTTGTGTTCAGTAAGCTAATTGAAGTTTATAAAATCTGCAGCTTTATGATTCCAGAAAGAGTCCTGCAACAAAGAATAAGGCAGGTGGATTACCTATGAAGGCATTGATAGCAGAAGAAATGTCGAAAGAGCTGGAAGCAAAACGCCGTACTCCTAGTGTCATTGCTCGTTTGATGGGACTTGATACATTCCCAGCAGAAGCAATGCTAGCAGAAAATATTCAAGAATCAGATAATGAGCCACAAAAAATTACATCTGGGAAACATCAACAACAACCTAAGCCAAGCTATGATGCCGGAATCTCTCCACAGAAATCAAGGGCTTCAGTATGTAAGGAAATTTCTTTTCCAAAGTCTTTGCAGAAGGCTCCTAATCATAGAAAACAAAGGGCACCTTCATCTGATCAACCTCAGGGAAAGCACATGTACGAATTCAAGAACGAGTTTGAGGCTTCCCAAGGCTCAACATGTCACGATCATTCAAAGAATGAACAGATGGATGAACTTGGCGTGCATTTAGTTGAGAAACAGATGCTTGTTCATGAAATGCTGGATGAGGCAAAAATGGCTTTTGTACGCCAGAAGTTCATTGATGCTAAACATCTTGCCACTGATGAGACATTGCAGCAGTCAGAAGAATTTCTTGATGCACTGGGAGTATTGAAGTCAAACAAGGATTTGTTCCTTAAATTCCTTCAAGAACCAAATTCATTGTTTGCAAAGCATCTTGAGGATTTGCATTCCGCTTCACAAATGGCTTCTGAAGCAAAAAACGTTCCAAAAATGAAATCATCAAATGTAATGGCTGCACATGAGGTGTTGAAAAAGGAGAATATTAGTCAAGGAAGCTATTCCAAAGAAGGTAAAAAACCTGATAAACTACTTCAGAAGCAAAAGGGTCGCAGATTTTTGACTGGAAGAGATGAAGAATGGCGAGTAAGAAGCTCGAAGGATCAGTGTAATCAATACTCTGGAGCAGGTACCCCAGTTAAGAGTGATTCTTGTTCTTTACCAACAAGGATAGTTGTATTGAAGCCTGGTCCTGGAAGTGCTCAAAATGCTAGACCCACTTCACCACCAAGCTACTCTCAATCTCAAACTGCTTTTAAAAGTCTAGGTGAAGGTGAAAGAGCTAACACTCGCAATTTTCTAGAGGAAGTAAGGGAAAGACTTAAGATGGGACTCAAAGAGACCAGGAAGGATGACTCTAAGTATACTCAGGAGAGCGTTCGGAGTCGAATTCATGACGGGCCCAAAGATCCAAGGGAAATTGCTCGAGAGATTGCAAGGCAGGTGAGAGAAAGTGTGACCAGAGATTTAACAAAAGAACATTCCAGATTGGGGGAAGTTTCTACTTCCTTCAGTAGTTTTAATGATAAGAAAAATTCATTGAATGTGTCGAGAGATAGTTCTGGAGAGCTAGGCATTTGCAGAGACATTGATGTTTCCACTCCTGTTATCAAACATTCATTGGACTACACAAAGAGGTCTGGTGGTACTCCATCATATCCTGTAAGCAAATCTCCAAATTCATCTGAATCTACAGTCAACAAAGAAGCTAAGAAGCGTCTGTCGGAGAGAGTGAGGTTGACCCATTTAAATGAAGAGGAACAGCAGTTTAGAGGGAATTCAAGCACATTGGGCAAAATGCTTGCTTTACGCGAGGACGAAAAACCAGTATGCCAGCTTAAGAGCTCCAGAAACAACAACAAAACCAACTATGGAGCTGAAGAAAATCAACTGCAAGTTAGACATGAATCCGATACAGATTGTGAAGATCACGGGGGTGAAGATGAAAATGGAAATATTCCATCTAAGAGTCTTTTGAGCTCTCCATCAATACCTGTGTCATCCATGGATTTCAACAGAGAGAGTGTAGAAATGCAAAGCAGAATTTCTGATGTCAGCACAGGCCAGGCACATGAGATTGTTTCTGACAAGTCAAGCTTCAACCTTCCTACAGAGTTATACAAGATTAAAAACAATGAATCTGTTTTCAAGGGAAATGATTCAAGTTTGGAGGAAAGCATATTATTGAGGGGAAGAAGATCAACCAGCAGGAATTCTGATTCATTGATGCAGCCAGATGCTTCTGTCCAAATGACTTTGGATGAGGGATGCGATGCACTCCCAGCAGTACTGGACGTTTTGGAGCATCAGGAAACTTACAAGCAATCAACAAATGCTCACCATATGGAAAATGAACCACTTCAGCTTTCAGAGGGAATCATAAGCGAGACCTTAACTGCAGATTCTAAAGATACTGAGGAGACTGCATTGGAACCATTGGACTGGGACCCTGCTTCTGTGCAAAGTGATGCATTGCAATTTGGTGATAATGCTGATTATGTAACTGAGGTAAAATGCTCATCATTTTTTTCCTTTCTATAGCAGTCTGTCTACGTGAAAATATAAACTTGTGAATTCTCTGCAAGTACTTTATTCTCGCATTCTTTACATTTGGTCTTTTTTTTTAATTCCATGTGTCATTCTAGTAGCTAATAAATTGGATTCTCTTTAGGGGATTCCGTCGGAGCAAGCACCACCAAGCTCTCCAAGCTCTCCAACATCTTGCAGTCCACCAAACCAATTGCCTCATCCTGAATCTGGAGCTTCAGAATTTAATAATGAGAAAGCAGAACAACCCAGTCCAGTTTCAGTTCTTGACTCTCCTTTCCAAGAAGAAACACCCAGCCCGAAAGGTTTCAAGGAAATAAGCTCAAATCTTCAAGGTAAATCTTTTAAGCCACTAAAGGGTCACACTGTTTTAGTCTCAAATCGAGCTTTTACTTTTTTCAGCAAATATTTTTGAAAGCCTTATTGCCTCTTATAACAAGTGAATTTACTGGGTAGAATCTGGTTTCCATGTTCATACTGCAGAATTGCGCTTACGACTTCGCTTACTGAAGTTCGATGGATCTGAAAAACCAATGCACAAGGCTGAAAATGTTTTACAAGGGAATGGGATAGATTTTGATGACCATTACAGTGGAGAAACTGAATTTTTTAGTGAAAGAACTTGCAACTCTCCATCTGAGGCTGCAATATCGCCTCCATCAAGATTGCAATCTTCTACTTTGATTGAGAATGTGGACTTTGAATCTGTAGAATTAGATGGTATTGGTTGTCCTGAGGATAAGCAATTGGATTTACTCTATGTCAAGAATGTCCTTGTCGCTTCCGGTTTCACTGGGGATAAGGCTTTTTCAAGATGGTATTTGCCAAATAACCCTTTGGATCCTTCATTATTTGAGAAGATCGAAAACCATTGTGGGTATGGCAGTGAACTGGGCAAGTCAGAGGCAAATGGAAGTAAGTGGGAGCGACACCTTCTTTTTGACTGCATAAATGAAGTATTGCTGGAGATATTAGGGCCATTCTTCAATCACCATCCTTGGGTGAGAAACACTAAGTTGAACCTGCGGAACAGGCCTGTGGGGAAGCAACTTTTGAGAGAAACATGGGCAGCAATCAGCCATTATCTTTACACACAGTCAGAAAACTGCAATACTTTAGAAAATATTGTAGCAAAGGATTTGGCTAAAGAAGGTGAGTGGATGCAGCTGCAAAATTATGTTGAAATTATAGGGTGTGAATTAGAGAGAGCCATTTATAATGACTTGATTGAAGAGGCTATCTTTGATCTTGTCCCATAGGGATTTGTGTTTACTTATGACTTCTAATTATTATATTTCTTTGGGTATTACGGTGTGAAAAGTCTACTTGCTGAGGATATCATTCAGCTGTACTAGTAACAGGATGTTAGAAAAAGGGGGAGTGTAAAAGAAATTATGAAAGTTACAGCAGAGAATTTTCTTTGGGCCATGTCCGAGATAGAGTTGACCAGACATAGAAGTTTGTAAATACTATGATTGAATTGGGGATGATATACGATTACATTTATTTTATTTTACTCCCTCCTTTTCTATGTTAGAGAAGTAGTCCTTTTGTTTGAGATGGATACTGGACACCATCTGAGATCCTTTTGCATTTTTTAAATTACATGTGTTATTTCATGCCATAGATATTCCTCTCCATCTACAAGATAAACAATACCATGTGAAACAATCTGTAGTTCTCCCACTCAAAGAATTTGTGAGAAGAAACCAGATTGTAATGAGTGTCTAAGATCAGACCACTCACAGAATTTGTGAGAAGAAACCAGATTGTAATGAGTGTCTAAGATCAGAGCCATAAAGCAATGCCCCAAAAGCTTATTTACATAACAGGTGTTCAGGGTTGTGCATATTAGTTCCTCTTGTCCCCTCAATTTATCTGATGCAATTTTACACACCAAGTAATTTCAGTCTTCTCTCATATAGGCTATGACACATGGAGGGAGACAGTGGCATCTTTTTATTGCTTTCATTAGTTTGATCACTTTGCTTCCCTTTGAAAGGACCATTTGGACACTTGGCATGGTTGTCACAGGAGGGATCAATAACAGACAAAACTCCTACTTTGCTTCCCTATGAAAGGACCATTGGGACACGTGGCATGGTTGTCACAGGAGGGATCAATAACAGACAAAACTCCTAGAATACTCTGTGAGAAGCTTTGCCAAACTTTTGGAATTTTGAATCATTGAAGTGCAATCTATGTCTCTGGTGCTGAATTTCACCCTTTTGGATTCCAATGCTTTTTAAGATGATGATGCAGCAACTCTGGACTACTTGCTGTCTGCGTTGTGTACATAACGTACCTCATTTTACCAGAGCCCACAATAGCCTTCCACACGCCAACTGCACAACCAGCTTTTAAGAGCGAAGAAAGTTAAATAGCATTCAGTGCATCAAAATTATTGTTATCCTCGACCATCTTATCCTAGTAAATATTTTTCCTGTTACTTTATTATTTATTGATCTCCATGCTAAAAACATTTCTCCACTAAGCTAAAAACATTTCTCCACTAAGCTAAGCTTCAAGAGCTTATCTTGAAAAGTGTATAATAAAAGATGAATGCATAAAGAGTAAGAAATCATAGCTACATTTTAAGTTTCAAACATCTAACTTCCAATTCCTTTGGAATGGCTGGGGATATATCTCTTTCTATCTCTAAATAAGTGATGTGCACCAAGAGAAAAGTATGTGGAAATAATCAACAAGATTTAACAGAGAAAGTGTGAAGTTCAAAAGTAGAGGAATGGCTGGAGTTTTGTGGCTTTGTTTTGCATTTGCCACTTGCCCCTTACATCATCATTACTCCCATTATTGTCTGTATGGCTAGACTAGCTAGCCTGTGTTGGCCTTGAACCAACCGTTCTTGCTCCATGCTAGGCTTCTAGGTGCCTATTAATCACACCCACCGGGCCTGAGTATTGATAATTGGGCTCCTCTAGTGCTGTGATCATCTGTAATAGCGTTACAAATTTCCATTGCAAGCACAATGGTATCGCAAGCGTCTATTTGTAAACATGTCTCGCAAAGTAATGATTTTCCTCCTAATGATCCCTATGAATACATTGAACTCTATGACACTTGTAAAACACATACATTGCTTGATTATTTTGTGGGTTGAGTTCCTCATGAGGCCATTAGGCTCTAGGTCAAGGAGGTATGTCAGCGGTATGTTTGTTGTTGAGTACTCGAAGCTTGACAAAGGGCTTTTTGTTCTCCTTTCTAGAAGAAGCATCAAACTATGTTGTGATTGTGTTTCATGGCCCTTGGATTTGTCAAAACACCTATGCGGTCATGTCCTAGTGGATTGATAATTTTTCAGCTGAACAATCATCCCAACGATGTTCTTTTGTGTGGATAGAGTTTCTTGGCTTATCTGTGCAATTCAGGGATTTCCTAGAGCACATCTACATATCGAATGGAGGATCTATATGTCTCAAGCTTGCATGTTTCATCAACCCAAGCTTTAGAGGAGGGTCTTTGCTGGTCAAACTGTAGAAAGATGTTAAAGAGTTTGTCTTTCAGTAGTGAAAACAATCCTCACCACAGAAATCTCATTGAACAGAATTTGTCTTTATCGGGGTTGGGGACAAAGTGATTATGAAGTCTATGGGGTATACTAAACTCCTAAATCCTTGCTTCTTCTCTCAATGTTGATTATGCCCTTATGGTTAAACTTGATGTTCTTGTTGATTTTGCCAACCATAGTGTTTCCTTACTGAGGTAGAAACTCTTTTTGTTGAAGCCTTGGCATGTATTTCCATTAAGATATGCAAATTAGAAGAAGTTGGCCTTTTCAAATCCATCCACCAAGGGTGTCCACTTGCTCTAGCTTTATATGTTATCGTAGCAAAAGCTCGCTCTAGGATATCTCATTCACCATAGGATGGTGCAGGGCCTTATTATTGGGACCCCCCCAAATCAAAAGTGGGTCAACTTCTTAGTGGACATTTTGTTGATGAATCCTCTTTTACTATCCTCAAATAATAAACCTCAATGGAAAATAGCATGGACTCGTCTAAATCCCTCTATGAGACTTCATGGTCCAAGATTCAATGGGTTAAAACTCGAAGCTATAGACAAAGACAAAAATATCTATCAGTATGGTTGGCAAATGAAGGTTGGATGTGGATCCTATGAGACCAAATTATAAATTTATGGGGATTCCCTTTGCATTCTAGGCATCCCACAAGGAGCTTTAGGATGTAGTCATTTAGTGGGTGGAGAATTAGATTAAAAAAAATAACTATCCTCGTGACTTCATTGGTGAAATTCCAATTTTTCACTAATGTCCTCACACTTACTCATGTTTACTACTACACAAATTGGGTTCCATCCACCAAGGCTTACCAAGGCTAGAGAAGGTCATTCACAACTCTTTGTAGGCCAATATGGATGACGAAAAGGGATTTTCTAGAGTTCACTAGACCATGTGTAGCTTGCACAGTGAGTGGGGATGTATGTGCATTATTAAAACACACACACAATGGCAGGGCTTTTGTGCCAAATGGGTCATTTGGATGATTGAGGGAAATGAAACATTGAAAGTCTTGCTTAGAAACTATATTTTCTCTAGGGCTAGCACTAATAAAAAGCCTTGGAAGGGCCTAAACCTTCAAACTTGGACTGACACCCCAACCTAGGTTAAGATAAAGGGTACCCTAGGTTGGGCCTTTCTTGTAATGGCCACTTCGGTGACACCTATGTTGCTTCAAAATGGTAAATTGTTGCTGAGATTGCATAGTTCTTGGCCTTATGTCTCTTCAAGAGAGGTATTAACATGGTTAACAATATTTTTGACAAGTAGACCCAAGTAATCCTTGGTTAGATGTAAAGGTCAAATTTAGTTGGCAAACCCAGATAAGCTCATTAATGAGTTAATCAAAGAGATCAATGTTGGAAATTTAATGATTACATTAGACCTATAGGGTCTCACTACTTGGTGGAAGCACTGGAGATGGTTTAGTTGGAAAACACAAATAAGCTTGTTAATGAGTTCATCAAAGAGATCATTCTTGGCAATTTAATGATTACATTGGACCTACAAGGTCTCACTACTTGGTGAAAGGATTCGAGATGGAATAAAATTCAAGGTCTTCAAAGAACACAACATTAGAAATGGATCCAAATGGTTGTGTCAAAATCTCACTTTGGATGGTCGAGTTAACAAGTTGTGGAGGCTTAACTTTAAACACAAAACATGGCTCCTTCGACTTTGCAACATATGGAAGCCATTTTTGGAGCCCAAGAAGACCTTTTCTCCCTTGGTCTTTGATTCTCGGGGGATTGGATTTAGGCCAAAGATTAGCTCAATGAGGCATATCACAAGGCACATGAAAATTGAAAGGTTGAAGCATCCATTATGATTTTGTACATATGTTAAATCCTCTTGGGAACGAGTGTCTAAATTCATAATTAGTTAGTACTTGTTGCTATTTCTTTGAAAGTCACCTTGTCATGTTCAACAAGCACTTTCCTATATGAAGAAATGCATGAAGTTATGTTCAACAAGCACTATCTTGTCAAGTTTTTTCTCAATATGATAGCTCCTTGATATGTGCAAAATTTCATATGCATATTATTGTTCAACTATAGAAGGTTAGAATGGATGTGGCACACCTATGCCGACTACGAGAGTAGTAGAGGGTGCACCTTGCACCAAATGAAGGGAACCCCTTGTTAACTCTCATACACTCTTTGCCAATTCCATGCAAGCTTAGGGCTATGAAGGAAGGCCCAACGATTGATATGATCAAATTGTTAGAGAGAAAAGGCGCAGTTACACATTTAGCCTCCTCCACCCCAATAACACTTGATAAGTTTCATGGACTCTTGTTATCTCCAACAATGAGAAGCCCCTTGAGTTTAAATAAGGTACCAATGGATGTGAGCTCATAATTTTGGGCCTTGAACCTGCAAATGATAGTTGGGCATTGCCCCCTATTGATATTATGGTATTTGCGGGAGGTATTAACCTCCACGTGTAACCCCAACGAGAATATAATATTTCGAGAAGAAAGAAGAAACCCTAAAGCATTGGACATAACCCTAGAAGACAAGTTGGCTAAAGAAAATATTTAATATTGAGTGTTTAGCCTCCAGAATGAGAAGTCGACCCAGACAGCTCAAGAAAAACAATATAAATACAGGACGTTAGAGCTCATTTTGAGGAGACAACTTGAAACTATAGAAATATAGAAGTGCGCACTACAGAAACTGGGTAAGTGCGCAACTCTGGGGAGTAGCTGCAGCTGTAGCTACTGCAATTTGTATTCTCGATTTAGGCTCGGACTTTCTATTGGTTATGGTTTGGACTTTCTACCTCGTGTGCTAGCTCTGGAGAGAGGTACGCTACATTGATTGGCTATTAGGCTTAGGGTTTGCTTCCAGAATCATTCTCTGTCAAGGTTAAGGTGCTCGGGGGTGGCTTCAACCTATGGTTGGGTGACAATATTGTTATATTGTCTATGGTTAAATGAGCACATCTATTATTTCTAATAGGTTATGGGCTCACACTATCTTCAGATAGTGTAACTCCTGGAAGATAGATTGGGAGAATTTGCTTAGTTATAGTTGCAGTAGCAATAAGTTTTTGCTGCAACAATGAAACCCTAACCCTATCTATCTTTAGTTAGTCTAACTACTGGAAGATAGATTGGGAGGATTTACTCAGTTAAAGTTGCAGTTGCAGTCATTTTTTGCTGCAACAACGAAACCCTAACCCTCTTGTTGAGGCACCTTAAGTGAAGAGATTGACCTAATTTTTGGATAGCCTAGTGCGCTCTAACCAATGCACCTCCTGGTACTCTTATCAAGCTAAGACGCCAAGTTTGAGTTCTTGGTCAAAGTCAAAGGTTGACCAAGTCAGAGCAGTCATAACTTACTCTATGAAGTTAGAAAACAAGTTATAAGGGGCTTCTAACTTCATAGCATGGAAGACAAGGATTGATCTCATCCTTGCTAAGAATAAAGTGTTGGATATCGTGAAAGGAAATATTGTGGAACCATAGTTTGAAGAAGGAAAAGAGAAGGAACCTCAGAGCGTTGCAGTTATGGAGAAGTTCAAAGACAATGACTTCAATGCCATGAGTATCATAGTGAACTCTGTAAAACACCACTTGATACCCTACATCTCTCATCTTGACTCATCTAAAAAGATGTATGRTGCCCTAACTAACCTCTTCTCAGTTAGAAACATTGGACAAGTAATGACTATGAAGAATGAGCTCCATGACATGAAAATGAATGATGATGACAACATAACATCATACTTTGTGAGAATCTCTCAGTTAAAAGATCAACTGCAAGCTATTGAAGAAATCACTTCAGAGAAGGAACTGGTAAATATAGTACTCAATGGTCTTCCCAAGACATGGGATGCATTTGCCACAATCATGAACACAAGAAAGGATTATCCCACATTTGAAGAACTTTGGACTTGTTGTGCACAAGAAGAATCAAGGATTAATGCAAAAGAGAAATCCCAAAATAAATACAATGATCAAGCTTTCACAACAAGGTTCAAGAATTTCAGGAATAAGAAGAAGTTTGGCTCAAAGAAGAAACCAAATCAAGAAAATGATATGTCAAAGATACAATGCTTCAACTGCCAAAAATATGGTCACTACAGGAGCCACTGTCTTGAGTTAAGAAAAATGAAGGAAACATACGAAGCAACAATTGTCGAAGAAAGGGAACCCTCAAAGAAGGCCAAGCAGGATAAAACAAATTTCTTCTTCTAAAACAAGGTAACAATATTCTTCATATTTTTTGTACATACCATGTTTACATAGTTTCTGTACATATCTTGCATATCTATTTCTTAGAAGATAAGATGTTCAAGAGAAACAATACCTATGGAAGAATAACAAGATAAAGATCGCTATCACGATGACTACAAGTCAAGCAATACACATGAAAAAATGAAGTACATTGACAATCCTTGGTAACAATTCTTGTGGAAGCTATTACATAAGTAACCACTGCAAGATAAAGCCGAAATCACAGTCAAACTTGAAGAAACCTAGAAGTCGTCAAAACAAAAAGAAGTCAACGATCAAGAGAAAATTAGAAAAAAGACTTGTGACACTTTGCAGAAGGAAATAAAGATGCAGACGAAAGCGTGGACTCTCTTAGATGGAGGGGGATGATTACATAATTCCAAAAGAAGAGCATGCATTCACGTATGAAGCAAGGATTATGAGGGAGCTAATCCTAAATGATATGATCCATTGAGGATTATGAAGTATCTATCCATGTTCCCATTGAAAGTAGCAGCCATAAAAAACATCTCATGTTTAGTTTAACTCTAGAAGAATTCTTCTTCGAAAAGAAGCCTTAAAGTATTCTTGGTTGTCCATCTACATCCATGATCCTATGATGAAAGGAAAAAGTTGGAATATTCAGGGCATGGAATCTATAGAAAAACTCCATGGACCCAAGAGCTAGAGAGAAACATGAGGAAGAACATGAAGATTCCAAGAGAGAGAAAATCTAGAGCAACCAATTATTATACCAAAAATCACAAGACTACTAGCTTGGTTTGAACCCACTAGAAGCAATCAAGTAGAGGAAATGGAAGTTATGATGAAGAACAATATATGTAAGAAATTGTGATTTTTTTTTATGAATGGAAGCATTGCGAGATTCAGAACTAGAGGTTCTTCTAGAAGGAGGAGAAGACTATGATAACAACTTGTTCCCGTAAACCAAATACACCTCTATATGAGCTATTATATCTCTTGCAGTATCCATGGATTGAATTTTACATTAGTTGGTTGTAAAAAACTATACTCCCAATAAAGCATTTGAGGAAGAAGCTTATGTAAAGCAATCTCAAGTTTTTGAGGTATATTAGAAAGAGACCCATGTATGTTGATATAAGAAAACATAGTTACCAACTTAATGAGAACTGTGACCTCAAAACGAAAACTTTGGCCCAAAAAACCCATATTTTTGCATCAAAAACATCAAAATCAACCCCCAAATCAAAAAGTGGTGCTATCGATAGCACCATTTTTTAAAACAGGGTCAAATTACAACAATTTTCAAACATGACCTTCAAAACTTAGACAGTAACTAAGAAAAACCTTAAAATCAATATCTAAAAACAAATCCGATGTTTTTTTTTCTTTTTCTTTTCAAAACGTTAAATTTTGAGATCATTTGAAATCGTATTTTTATCACTTGGTATCATTAAAACCAAAACTTCAAAATCAACCATCAAATTGAAAAGTACTGTTACCGGTAGCACCCATTCTAAAATTGGGGTATGAAAATGACACATTTTTATAATGACGTAAAATAACTCATCATTACTGTAAACAAAATCATAAAAGCAACCCTTAAATGTATACTTTTTAAATGTTATTATCACGCAAAGCACAAGGTAATGCATAGTGCCATGAAATTATCACAATATACTTTAAAAATTCAACGTCATTTTTTAATAATTTTTTACTTTTAATAATAAAAAAGTAAAAACAAGTTATATTGAATGAAACATAAATAACTTCTTAAAAGTATTGTTATATTGACCATATTCAAAACATATGCGCTAATAAATTTTATTGTATTATCCATAATAAAAAAACACATCATTCATAAAACATAACAAAAGATTCATAACTTCATGTAAGATCATATGTAAGTTCAATGCTCTTTTTTAGTTACCATACAAACATCATATGGATAAAAAATTCATAAAATGTTCCATACACTTATTCAGTTTGACTCATGGTTTCTGAAATACCATCAGAGTTTGCATTGTCTTCAGATGAATGTTTTGATGAAGATGTAGATGATCCATACTCTTCTCTATTGTTGATGAATGCACCATCTGAGTCTACATGCATGCCCAACATTTCAGATGTCAAATGCCTTTTAGATCTATGACTAGGTTCAACAGAGTCCCATCTTGCATTTATTTATCGTGGAAACAACCTCTTGATAATATTTGTTGTCTTCGAGCGAAGAGTTCCTCTCTTTGTCAAATTGAAGTCATAAACAAGTATGTCAGCATCATCTAATTTTAAGAGGTCAGTGTGACGACTAGTTGTATTTTGACCCTTTATTTTTATCTTTCTATTGACATGTTTCTCAACCACCATCTCTGGCTTGTACACACCATTGAATGGGTGTGTACTTGTTGCATACCAATGCACTTCAATTGCAACAACATCATCATTTTCTTTCTCAATCTTTATAACCTTTCCTATCTAGAATGGATAACCATGTGGATCTTCAGTCTCTAAAATTGCAATCATGCTACCCTCCTTAATATCTTGTACTGAACCCTTGTAAAGGTCTTCCATGGCTTCACGTTGTGCATGTGACCTTCGCGAACCAATATACATTTCTCTTTCCTCTACTTGTGTAATCTCAATAGCACCTTGAAATTCTTGAACTTCAACAATGTTCAGATTCGTTTAGCATATTTTGTGGCCAATGAAATGGAGTCCTCAACATTGTATCTTCATTTGTTGAGCTTGAAATTATGTCACTTTGACTATTGAAAAAAGACTCCCACCAAACATAATCAACAACATCAAAGTACTCATATGTATCCTTAATGGACTTTTTAATTTCTTCTAGGCATTCAAAATAATCTACATCTCTATTATGCCTTCGTGCATTATGGATTTCAGCAACTGATTGTAAAAATAATAATTTTGATGCAAAAATTGGACGATCTAGAATGAACTTAAAAAATGATAAACCTGATGAAGGCCCCCATTTTGTAGTAGTTGAATACTTCTTTCTCCATATAAGTGTTTTCTCATCAATTTTTTTGAAACAAAATTGATGTTGGAAGCTAATGTCATTAAGCTTCTCAATACATTTTTCTTCATGATGTGATCACTGAATAAATCTTCGCATGTCAACAATTTCTTCTAATATATGAAAAACAAGGTCTGGAATGTATGCTTTTTTGATACATTCAATCAATGATGGTAGACTTCCAACATTCTTCCTCTTCAATGTTATGGAAAAACGACTGAACATTTGATCAATATGGTCATGAGTGTGTCCAACAAGAAGGAAACCAACTTTCACCTTTTGAAAGATTCCCATTTCAACAAGCATGCTTAGATATCCAAACACAATTTGATTTTTATTTTCACGACTAGTGTTGTCCAACTGTAGATAGAGAACTTGAGG
>SNQJ01S0223640.1:0-14847 GCA_010110895.2 Picea sitchensis
ACCATGGATATATACTTCATCATCTTCAATGGATCATAGGATTAGCTCCCTCCTAATCCTTGCTTCATGTATGAGTGCATATAATCGGCTCCCTCTGTCTAACAGAGTCCACGCGTCCGTCTGCATCCTTATTGTCTTCTGCAATATATAATTGGCTCTCTCTATCTAACTGAGTCCATGCTTTCATCTTGTTGTCTTCTACAAAACGTCATAAGTCTTTCTCCAATTTCCTCTTGATTGTTGACTTCTTTCTGTCTTTGCTTCTTCTAAGTCTATTCATGATTGATTCAACTTATCTTGCAATAGCTTCCACGTGATTTGTTTGATGTATTTCATTATTTCATGTATTACCTAATGATATCAATCCTTATCTTGTTGTTCTTCCATCGGTATAGTTCTTCTTGGAACACATTATCTTCTAGGAGATAGATATACAAGATATGTACAGAGATGATGCAAACAAGATATGTACAAGAACTAAGAAGAGTATTGTTACCTTTAGAAGAAGAAGTCTCTTTCATCCTACTTAGTCTTGTTTGTAGGTTCCTTTTCTTCGGCAACTGATGCTTCTTGTTTCTCCTTCCTTTTCTTTACCTCGGGACAATGATTCTTGTAGTGGCCATACTTTCAAAAGTTGAAACATTGTACTTCTGAAATGTCTTTCTCTTGATTTGGCTTCCTCCTTGAGCCAAACTTCCTTTTGTTCCCAAAATTCATGAATCTTGCTTTGAAGGCTTGATCATCATACTTATTTTGGGGTTTCTCTTTTGAACTGATCCTTGATTCTTCTTGAGCACAACAAGTTTAAAGTTCTTCAAATGTCAGATACTCCTTCCTTGTGTTCATGCTTGCGACAAATGCATCCCATGTCTTGGGAAGACCAATGAGTACTATGTTTACCAATTCCTTCTCTGAAATGTTCTCTTCAATAGCTTGTAGTTGATCTCTTAACTGAGAGATTCACACACAATATGATGTTATGTTGTCATCATCATTCATCTTCATGTCACGAATCTCATTCTTCAGACTCATTACTTGTCCAATGTTTCTGACTAAGAAGAGGTNGGTCTTTTATAGAATCCACTATGATACTCATGGGATTGATGTCACCGTCTTTGAACTTCTCCATAACTGCAGTGTTTTGTGGTTCCTTCTCTTTTCCTTCTTCAAACACTGGTTCCACGATCTTTCCTTTCACGATATTCAACACTTTATTCTTAGCAAGGATGAGGTTGATCCTTGTCTTCCATGCTATGAAGTTAGAAGCTCCATCTAACTTGTTCTCTGACTTCATAGAGTAAGTCATGGCTGCTTTGACTTGGTCAACCCTAGATTTGACCAAAAACTCAAACTCGACGTCTTGGCTTGCTGCGAGTATCAGGGGATGCGCTAGGCTAGGGCACACTAATCTATCCAGAAATTAGGTCAATCCCTTCATTTAAGGTGCCTCAATGAGAGGTTTAGGGTTTCTACAACTGCACCTACAAGTAACCCTAGCAGCAATGCTATGGTGACTGCTCCTGTTAGAAACTCTAGCAGCAGTTCTTCAACGAGCTTAATATCCTCACATCTATGTTTCCTTCCAGCGATTAGAGTGAATGAAGGAGGTGTGGGCCCATAACCTGTTAGAATATAAGTGGATGCGCTCATTTTACCATTGACAATATCTCCAATGTCACCCAACCATAGTCCGAAGCCACCCTTCGAGCACCTTAACCTTGACAGAGAATCACTCCGGAAAAAAACCCTAGGCTAGATAGCCAAACAAAGGGTAGCGCACCTTTCCCCAAGGATAGCGCACCAACAAGAGATGATCAGATAGTCCAAACCCTAGCCAAGAGATATTCCAAGCCAAAATGTAACTGCTAGTTGCAGCAGCTGCACCAACAACTCTCCTCAAACCTGCGCACAAAACTGGGCACTGTAGTGCGCACAAGTTGTTGCTCTGCAATTCTGAGACTGCCTGCCAGAATGAGAATCAGCCTCCTGTATATATACTAATTCAGGCTAACTGTCTAGGCCGACTTCTCATTTTGGGTATCTGTCTGTTTAATATATATTATTATTTATGGTCGACTTCTTCTCTTGGAGGCTAATAACTTAATATAAATTATCTTCTTGAGCCGACAAGTCTTCTAGGGTTATTAGCCAACTCATTAAGGTTTTTTCTTTCTTCCCGAAGTATTCTATCCTTGTCAGGTTTACATGTGGAAGTAAATACCTCCCGCAACTACCATAATATCAACACTTCCCACTACTCCTCATGCATCATTAGAGAATCCCTTGAAAGCACATCATCTATCATCTTCAACACTAATCATTTCTTTCATCTTTTCCTACCCCCATTAATGCTCTTGTCCTCTTACTCTTAAAATATATTTCTCTTTTACTATCTCTTATCATCAATTCATCTCTCATAATTTATCTCTCATATAATTATGCTTTTACTATCTCTTATCATCAATTCATCTCTCATAATTTATCTCTCATATAATTATGCTAAAAGAAACATTTATATATTTTATTTTAATTATCCTCCTCTATCCAATCTTATCTTTTCTTGTTTAATTTATTTATAATTAATTATATATTTATTTCTTTCCTAATTATTATTTAATTTATTTGTAATTAAGTATATATTTCTTTCTTTCCTAATTTTTATCTCTCATATAATTATGCTAAACAAACATTTATATATTTTATTTTAATTATCCTCTTCTATCTAATCTTATCTTTTCTTGTTTAATTTATTTGCAATTAATTATATATTTCTTTCTTTCCTAATTATTATTTAATTTATTTGTAATTAAGTATATATTTCTTTCTTTCCTAATTTTATTATTTCATCTTAATCTTATCATGTCTTTTTGTTTGTTTTTTTACTTTAGTTCTAGATTATTTTATTATTTCATATAATATAACATTTCTTCATATAAGCATTTTTTATTTATTATTTTCTTTTATATTATTATTATTATTATTTTACATCCTTTATCTGTTTTGGTCATTCTTTACTTTCTCAAAATTTATTAAAAAACAATATATATTCACAAAAAATATTAAATTAACATATTTCCACTGCATATATAATTATAATCTATATTAATATACTAATTCTTTTGATATATATATTTTTCTCTAAAAAATAGTTAGAAAATTATTTTTGTTTGCTTGTGTGTCTCTTACATATTGGCTAGCTTGACTACAACAAATTTCTAAAGTTAACTACCTTACCAAAAAAAAAGCCTCAAAATCCAATCACGCTAATAAAATTTAATTAATTAAAAATATGAAATAATCCCTTATCAATTAAAATGAATTAAAAAAGTATAATAATAATTAACATAATTAACATCTATTACCGTACATAATCGAAGTGGCATGTTATACCCATATTAAAAACAATCATACGAATACGAATGCTAAAAGAAAGTTAATGATGGTATTAAACTTTTTATAATACTTTCATCGTTACAAAATTCCAGAGAATGTTTTAAAGATGTACTCAAGAATTAAAAAAATAGGCAATCATGTAAAGACGGTGGAAAGAGCACACGCAATACATATCGGGAAAGAAAATACAAAATCAAAGTCTTTATAATAGTTTCTATCATTACAAAATTCCCACGAATGTTTCGCGATGGACTGAAGACCTAGAGAAATTATAAATTATAAACTATAGTCGACCTTAACAACAATACGCCATCAAGTGAGATAAATAATCCCTACACAATGTGTAGCATCAATATTACTCGATTAAAAAAATTTGAAGATCATTTAAATATTAATATCCACATCAAATATATAACTATAGTTATTTGTATCAAAATATTCTTAATCAATAAATGGTGATAGCTTAAAAAAATATAAGATTCAAACAAAATGCCCCCACACATATTAATTAGTAGAAATTTATTTATTGTTTTATTTTTTAATGTTTGGAGGTTTGTATATAGATTGTTTAAAATGTGTGGAACATATTATGTGAATTCGTCTATATGAGATATTAGTCCGTTACTCTTATCTTTCACATATTTGAATTAATTTTACAATTATAAAATCTTTTTCATAGTTGTACTTGATTTAATTAAAAGGAGAAAATTACTTAAATAGGATTTTATAATTGTTTTTAATTTAACCAAAAGGAGGGGAAAGTGCCTAAATATTGATGACATGGGATATCTATTAAGGTTTGTGCCCAACCACGCCACATTTCCAAGCATCTTCAAACATTTATGAGCAACAAAAACACTTAAATCATGGATTTACAAGGATCTCATATGTATCAAAGTTTTTTTGGTGCTATGGTGTGAGTTTAGAGGGAAATAGTGTGCAAACCTATAAATGGTCAGCTTAAAGGTTTGACTATGCTTGATGGTATATAAATGGTTTATAAATATATGATAAATGGTCAACTTAAAGGTTTGACTATGCTTGATGGTATATAAATGGTTTATAAATATATGGTTGTATTATGTGAGGTATATGCTAATTTGGGATGTTTATGATTGATGAAACCACTTAAATATTATAGGTGAGTGAAATTAAGGTGATAACATATTTTTTTTCAAGATACAATGTTCAGGGAAAATCTATGGGTACTTCCCTTCATTTTGAGGATGGTACCCAAGATCGTTAACAATGGGGGCTCAAAGCCATTTCAACAATATGCTCATAGTGAGCTCGGCATGTCACTTATGAGAATAGAACCTAGGTGTGGAGGATAACACTCCATCCATCCCACAACCACTCAAGCTAGACCCAATTGACAAATTAAGGTGATAACATGTGTCCCCTAATGTGTTAGGTTAGGAGCACATTATATAGACAAAACAAATCATGTGTTTCTTGTGCATGTAGCATGGAAAAAAGATATAAGGAAAAAAGATATAAAGAGAGTTAATCATGGAGGAAGGAGATCTAATGGAGCACTGGAGTCCACCTACAAGAAAAATAATGGTGAGGTGATACATATATACAATCTCTCTAGAAATGAGGTGATCATTGCCATACTTGTGAAATAGTGAAAACAAAGCACAATATGAGATCATGGAGAGAGGAGCTAGACTGTGGTACATTTGAAAATGAATATTCCCCAAAGGGGAGAAGAAATACAACAAAAGGAGGCCCATTAGAAAGGAGGGTTGAAACATGTAGAGAGCTAAGTAGAGGGAATCCCACATTGGAGGCTTAAAATGGATGTTGAAAAAACCCATACATGTCTAGGGCTTTCAACTAGACCCAGGACACTTCTTCCATCAATGCGTATCCATCTTGACAATGTGATAATGAGTTGAGACCAAACATGGAAGAAACCATCTGATTAGAGCTCAATAATGAAAAACCCTACTTGATACGGGGTAACCCATTTATAATGATAATGGGTACCAAGGTTCTAGTATGAATCAGGCTAATGTGAATCAATATGATGAGTCAAAGACTAGAGGGAACTATGCCATTAAGCATTAATGATGAAAAAACCATTACAAAAAATGAGTGATATTTTCAATGATGAAAACACTTATCGAGGTACTTGGGCATCTAAATAAGTCCCCATATTAAATGCGCTAGTGTCAATAGGAGCAGATGGAATAGAGACAAGGATTGATGAATCCATAGAATCCAACATGAGGTGCATAACAAGTTGATAGATGTAATGAACTAGTTCTTGACATAATGAGATAAGATGACCAATGATTTAGAGACTTGGGACTTCATTTGAATGGAGCATGAAAAGATGACGAACTAGGAAATCACCCTTAAATAAACATAAAGAATCAACCATGGGCATGTAGTGTATTCTGAGGAGGAATTTAATTAAAAGGCATAATAAGGACATATATATAAAGTCACACTAATGGAAAGAAGAAGAATCTCGGATTAGGGTAATAAGTACATCAAGGGAAAAGGGGCTTTCAAATCTTGAGAACCATAGTGATGACTTCAACTAGATGGTAATAATGGGATACAAATGGCCATGGACTTCTGAAGATAAAAAAGTGCATGGGTGACTAGTATATCTTCTTTAATCAAGGGTGGCATAGATTGCAAGTAGATTGGTAAAGAGAAGCTGAAAAAATGGGTTTGAAGTCAATGGTGGTACTAAACCAATTATCTTCCCCATTTGGTTTTAAATATATTTTTAATGTTTTAATTTTTGTCTTTTATAAAAAATAAAGAATCATTACATTAGAAACAAGGACCGTTATATACGTACATAACCAAGTAGAGTCATATTATACAACCTTGACTCCCATTAAATTTTTTCTTCAGGGTAAATTAAATGGCCCTCCTATAAATTTCCACATATGCTATATTAGATACATGATTTATTCCAAGGCTTGAATGACTAAATTCCTGGACAACCCCCCATTTACCATTGGATTGCATTGAGATATGTTGAACTATCCTGTCTGATCCATGAAATGATTCTCAGATTGGTTGAACGCTCTGTTTTAATCAGATCTTTTCAACATAACATATCAATAGTTTGTTTTCATCTTTAATAACACTTGAACCTACAAGCCTTGTGGGATAGTTCTCTTCACGCAGGTTCTAACCGTTGGAGGGTGTCCATTCCTAGTCATATTAGATTTTTTCGAAAAAAGGCATTTCAGTTGCGAGCCTGATAGAGTATTGTTGGTCCCGCTACTGATTACCTATTGTTTTGAATGAAGGGCATAATATTTCTTGAAATATGGTCCCCATGGGATAACAAATTTACAATGAAAACACTGACCAGTAATCATTGTGGGAAATATCATGTGGTCAGGGTTCTCATTGAAACTTCACATGTACTTGCCCACAATTTTAAAGCACAAGATTGTGGGAGAAACCACGTGGAGATTTCTTGTCAAACTTCTTGTTGGCAATGTTACATGTTCGTCCACAATTCACAAAGCACAAGCTTGCGGGAGAATCTTTGTGGGCATCCCATGTTGAAGTACTTGTTTATCTTATAGTGTATCCACCCGCAACTAGTGAGACACAACGTTTGCAGGATAATATCCACAGATGATTCAGGCCAACCTATATTTTTCAATATCCCATATCACTTACAGATTGTGACCCTCAAAACTTGTGGAACCATCTCCATGGGAATTCTCCAATCTAAATACAATTGCTTATTCCACTCATTCTTTTGTACACTATGACCTGCAAAGGTGATTCTTCTTGCAAACTTGTTATCATAATATTTTTTTAAACTGCTTTTCCTATCCATGGGTAAGGAGTTGGGGGTAATGCATTAATATTTTGATGATGAAACAACTGAGTGTCAAACCTAGATTTGATCATTTGTTTCATCTAGAGTTTGAACCTTTCAGTTGGTATTGTCAAAATATTATATAATTGTTTTTTTCTGAGAGTGTTTTTCATCTCAACTTTTATACATGGCGCTCATCCATCTCTAGTTGTGACATTATATAGCGTCGGGCCACCACTTCAGGATTGGGAGATCTTCCCTAGAAAGAGTGTGCTTGCTTAGCATTTAAAAGTTCTCAGAAGAGTGCCAAAAATAGAAACCATCTCTAAGCATGGTTTAAAAGGATTACGGAGTTGGCAAACAGATAAATTTTAGCAGAGTGCTAAAATAACAGGGTTTAGATGTGATTTTGTGAATCGATGGAGCACCTTCATTACGAGGTATAGAACATGATCGAATGTTAAAATTCTAGAATGATCCCACAATCGAACCATGGTATAGCGAAATAGATGCGTGTTAGTTAGTTGGTGGTGGATTTAGGGTCAAAGCGGTGTAGTACCAAACCTCCCTTGGAATCTTCTGTAATCATGTGCTTATATGGGGTCCAAATACAAGATCAACACGTGGAAACATAAAGGCGTTAAACCAAATCATCAAAGGAATGCGTCGAGGAGACTTAAAAGCGCATTTGCAGAGTACTGAGAGGTAGTTTCTTCATCAGATCCCAAGAAGAAATCCTTGATGAAATAAGAGTTGGTGGATTGAACTATGAAACTACTATGAAGTGATGGGAGAGCATGAGGTCCTGAACAAGGAGACAAAGTTGCCATTGAAGTACCCTGAGGAAATTTCTCCGCACCCCATGTAAGCCTGGAATTTCCTTACGGCCGGAAGGAACAAGAGGAACAGAGAAGACACCCTTCCTGCTGCAAATACACCAATGAATTATTTGAGAGAGGGCTATTGGGATGGTTGGCCAGGATCTACTGCGTTGCATATTTTAAGCGAGTTTTTCTTTGGGTTATATGAGACACGAGACCTTTTATTAATGGAAGTCATTTCCTTTTTATCCCTTATTGTTTCTTCTTGTATGAATTTCTCGCTTGATTGGATCCTGCTGGAAATATGTATGAGACTTATTATAATTGAGGTTTGATTATAATGTTGATACAAATGCTTTTCAGTATTTTAAACTTTAATATCAGCGGAGTTCTTGCGATTGAGTTTTCTTCTCCACGAAGAAGCTCCTTGAAAGCAGTGCTTATATCAGACCTATCACCTTCCTCACTAAATCTTCCTTCCCTTTATCCTTAAGCCGTTGTTGAAGTGATCAAAACCTCATTTCTTATACATGTGCTTACAGTTGTGTTTAAAATATTCTTATCTTGATTTTTTTCCGTTTGACTGAGGCTATAAGAATTTTTATCACTAGAAACCTTTCGAATTAGGTCTTGGGCTTTATCCTCTTGCAATATGAGGGGTGGAATCTCGGTGCTAACACATTCTTAACTTTCATGTAGGAGAACAAATTAAAGAAATTTCCTAGGGATTGAATGACAAATCATATTGATTACTGAAGGTACATTAGAATCAATACATAAAAATATATAGTTTGCACCATTTGACTCCAATGTTTTGGTTGTGGCTCCCCAAAGAAATGAAGACAAGAAACTGAGGTGCTCACATCTACCTGCAAACACATGAAGTTGAACGGAAGAATATTATCAAGAAATGAAAGGCTTCTCAAGAAGGATTTTTAGCTTCTTTCCCTTGCAAGGTACCTCTCTGGCCATTCCATTATTCTACTTTTAAAAACTCCAATAGACATATCAATTCTCCTCTTTTTCCTTAAGGAGTTTCTAGAAGTTTAGATTTAGAAATTTTCCTTTTGATTACTCTTACATTGGCCCCAAATCAAAGAAAGAAAATTTTCAAAACCCTTTGCACTCTACGATGTTTATAAAATTGTGTCTTTAGACTAGAGTGATTAGAATATTTTCCTTCTTTAGTCCTTTCTACTCTTCCTCCTATCAAAGTAGTTGTGATTGAAGAAGAGGAAATACAAGCCGCCCTTTGGATCATATACCACCTTCCCTAAAGACTCAACCTCTTCCTTTGAATGCTGAAACTTATTCATCCAAGATTCCTCTTTCTCCAAAATTCTAGGTTGTAGTTGTACCTATCAAAACTCCACCCCTTGTTCTCCTGATTTACAGCTCAATGGGGTGCTAATAATACAGAAATAGGGTTGATGCCTGGGTAATGTTCCTAGTTATTTTCCTCTTGTTTTATCTCATCCTATGAATTCTCTCCTAGATGGAGACTAACTCAAATTACACCCCGATTCATGGGGAGGAAGACATAGCTAGAGAGCCTGTAGTTTTTATAGATTCACGAGAGCAATATGACATTGAAAATCCAAGATGTGGATGATGTTGTCTGGAATCTTGATGGTTGAGGCTAGAAATGGTTGGGGTTTGAAGCTCTACAGATGCTCAATCTTTGGAGAATATTGAAGCTTTGGATTATGCTTTCTTGAGGCATTGGGGAGATAAAAGGATTTTTATTATATTACTGAATTTGGGTCACTTAAGAGGAAGGAGGGGAATCTGAACCTAGACTTCTCAAAAGATTTAATAAAATGCACAACAAAATTCCCAGCAGAATAAATCCTACATGGACCTCTACCAAAATTACCTATGCGATTAACATTACTGGTTTTCCTGTTGGAGAAAGATCTGCCTCTCAGACCATACAGGTCTTTGCTTTTAGGTAGAATCTAACATAATGAGGTGGAAACTTAGGGAAAATATGATAGGAGCAGAGAAGGTAGAGAAGCTTCAACTCTGAATCCCCTATTGTCCACCCTCCAAGTTGATTAGACTTGGGAGTGGTAAAACCCACTTTCTGTTGAAATGGGAGAGGAATTGAAACTTCGAAGGAAGCGGAGACCTAAGAACACATAATGTTGATTATAGGGAAATTTGAGACAAAATAGTACTCAGGTCCCCCTTAGATATCAAATAAATAGGGATAGGGATGATAAAAATTCCAAGCCCCTCTCCAAATAACCTTGTTTTTCGATGAGAGAGATGGAGAGTATGAAGAAGCCAGATCACGAAATCCATTGTCTTGGTGGCACCTCTTAATCTCCTCATTTGACCCAATGTGTTTATGAATATTCTCTCATGAATGATAAAATTAAATGGAATTAGATGATAAAGGGAAGAATAAAAATGACAATCCAAGTAAATACAACCTCGGGTCAAAAAATAAAGAGGGAAATACTGACACTTCTAATCATCCCACTAAAAGATGAAAAGTGCACTAAAACTGTGGCAACTAGCATCAAAGAAAGGTACAAAACCCTGAAGGCATTGACTAAAATCCTATAAGTTAAGGAGGTTTTGGAAATATCCATCCTCTTTTTATATTTGAAAGTGATATTCAAAATTAAAATGCATGTACCTTTTTTAGATGGATAAAATAAAGGAATTCAAAGGCGTCTTTCAAAATGTTGAAACGAGACACAAGCTAATTCCATAGATTGAGTCAACCTTCAAGATGAAAAGACAACAATAGGAGTCATCCACAGGACCATTGGTAGAAGATAGAAATGACTCTTTCCCTCCTTTCTACACATTATTAAACATTCATGACAAAGTGTTACTTTGTTGCTTGATGGAATCATGGGCATATCATAACCTCATTCCTAAAACTATCATGGATTAAGATTGGTTTGGATATTAGGAACCTACCATGACTATACTCATTTGATTCGGGGAGGGGAAGTGTCTTGGGGTTATTAAAGACTTGGTTTTTTTTTCCACAATTTCCAATTGCCAATGAAAGTGTGGTCATGGACATAGTAGTGGTGGTTGATGTTCCCCCTAAATTTAGGATGCTCTTGTCAAGTCTTGGATTAAAATACTAGGAGATTTTTTAAGATGGAAGTATCATATGCCCTTATTCTGCGTGTTTGGGGGTGAACATAGAAGGATTTATAAGGAAGCTGTAACCAACCTGTCATCCCATTGATGAAGCAAATCCTACCAACCACCCTATTTTGCAGTTGATACTGATTTAGGATCCAGTGTATTACAACTCACCACGATACACCTCACCACTGTTTGAAATGAAAGAGCCTTACCTCTTGAAGATCCTCATCATATACCTAGAGTTTGATGGTTTTAATTCGGAGCCTCTTCTAGGGAGGTGTTAATTAGGGTAGTCTTTTTTTCTGCTACCCAAGAGACAATATCTTTGTCTTACAAGCTTCAATTTGAAACTACAAACAATGTAGAAGAATATGAAGATCTTGTTTTAGGATTAAGTTCTAAGAACATAGGGATTGAAGAGATATAAATGTTTGGAGATGTTGAATTAATTGTTCATCAAGTTAAAATCGGTATCAAGCTATTCAAAGCTTTTTGGTTAAGGACTTCCATAAATGAAGTTTGGGATCTTGTTGTTAGTTTCTTCTTAGCTTTTAATATCCCATTTGTTCCAAGAGAGGAGAACACTATGGTTGATTCAGCCATTTGTTTGGTGAGTAATTTCAGAGTTCCTTTTCCCCTAAACTCAAATATGATGTGGAAGTAGAGTATAGACCCTCCTGCCTAACAAATATCATCCAAACATTGGGAAAGGTTTTGAGATTATCTTGAATAAAATGTTAATGAGAGGCTATGGATGATTTTTCTTCCTTACATATTGATATGATATCATGATACCGAAAAAATCCCTCATGCTTGTAAGTTTTAAACTGTGAAATAAAGAAATGCATATATATATTCTTAAGCAGAGCAAAATTTAATCAATGGCTCATACTGCAGGTACGGAGATTTTATCTTGGAGCCCTCAGCCCAGGAAAACTAACAACATATTCATTATATCAAATTTCCACCTTCACTATACAATATATACAATTTTTTTGGAGTATTGATGGAGTACCAAAACCCTAATCCCTAAGCTAGGGATTATTTTGATAAGCCTTCAAAAATAGAAAAAAACCGCAAAATAAAATTTCAATGGCCTTGCATTGCGTGTAACCAGTGAGGGGCACTGCCCCCAGGGGGCCCCTAGGAAAGTGCTGGGGTGCACCACGACAGAGCATAGCACCCTCTGAAAGAGGGATCTTGGGGCCAGTTATCCAGATCCCCGGCCTTACACACACACATCGAAGATATAACACATGCCCAACATTCTCCACTTGTTGTTTTCTTTTCATCCAGGGTCTAATATTATATAGTCAACAATCCAAGGCAATAATTCCCATTTCTTCTCTATACCAAGATAACTTCTTAGTACTAAGAGAGTTCATCAATGTTTTTGCAACATTCTTCAAAGTGTCCTTCTTCTAGCAACACCTTCTTTTCCTCAACCATGTCTCTCACAAGTCATACTAAACATCAATATGATTTTCTTTGAATGATAAGATGAGTTATTTTCCAAGAAAGAGTGCCTCTGACTATCACAATATAATTTCACTGCTTGTTATACCAACCCAATACTTAAACACAATATTTTTAACCATCTGCTTCATGCTTGCATGAGTGTTTGCCATGTATTCAGCTTTTGTAGTTGAGAGTGCCCTCTGACTGCCTTTTTCTCATCCAATGGTTACTCCTCCCAAATAGAGTTAGAAGCACATACCCACTTGTAGATGTCTGCGATCCATATCTCCAGCCCAATGCTGCATCAACAAATCCATGTATGTCCACCCTCTTGTCCATACGGTCTTCCTTAGTGCCTGATCCATAACTAAGTGGATTTCGCTAGAAGATGCAGAGATACATTCTTGTTGTCCAATCGCCCTTCCCTAGTTTGACATACTCTGCTCAGAAACTCCCATTGCCTGTAATGCAATGTCGATCCTAGTCCTGGACCATGCATACCATCAAATTTCCAAATTTGCCTTGGCCTCTGAGAACATGGGACATTCCCTCTTCTTCTTCTTGTGTCTTGGACAGCGATGCAATGAATAGAGGTGTTACCCTGGAATAGGAAACTTGTGAGGTTGCTTCATGCATGTTAAACCTCTGCAAATATCATCTCAACATATTTCTCTAATTCAACAAGAGTTCCCAGTTTTCATAATCTCTTTTAATCTCCATTCAGATAGAAGTTAAATACCAGAGATCATTCATGTCAAATTTGGAGGATAGTTGCAATTTCACCTCCCTGATAACATCCATATTATTTCCTACCAACAACATGTCATCCAACATACAACACTACATAAAATGATGATTACCAACTTGCTTGGAGATATACCTGATGATCATCCTTGGCTGTACAAATCCCAATCCAAGGATTTTTGTGTCAAAATTTTGGTACCATCCTAGGTGATTGCTTCAGACCATATAGTGACTTCTTTTATCTACAGACCAACTCTTGTTTCCCTTCACCACAAAACCTTAGCTTCATGTAGATTTCTTCTTCGGATCCCCATGTAGAGATGTTGTCTTCACATCCTCTGCAATATCATCTCAACATATTTTCTCTGATTCAACTAGAGTTTCCTGTTTGCACGATCTCTTTTAATCTCCATTCCTAGAATGAATTTAGCAACACCGAGATCTTTCATGTCAAATTTGGAGGATAGCTGCGATTTCACCTCCTTGATAACATCCATATTATTTCCTACCAACAACATGTCATCAACATACAACACTACATAAATGAAGTGATTACCAATCTGCTTGGAATATACACAGTGATCAACCCCGCTTCTTACAAATCCCAATCCAAGGATGTATGTGTCAAAATTTTGGTACCACATCCTAGGTGATTGCTTCAGACCATATAGTGACTTCTTTAACTTACATACCAACTCTTTCTATCCCTTCACTACAAATCCTTCTGGCTGCTTCATGTAGATTTCTTCTTCCAAATCCCCATGTAGGAATGATTTCTTCACATCCATCTGTTCCACTTCAAGATCAAAATCAACAAAAATAGATAAAAGAAATATAATATAAGTTAACTTAGCAACATGAGAAAAAATCTCACCAAAGTCAATTCCCTCTACCTGGGAATAACCTTTTGCTACTAACCGAGATTTGTATTTCTCCACTTTACCTTGTTCATTAAAATTCTTCTTAAACAACCATTTGCTACCAACATATTTTCTTCCAGCTGACAACTCAACTATATCCCATGCCTCATTCTTATCCAAGGCATCCATTTCTTCAACCCTGGCCTTCTTCCAGAGTTTACTATCCTCTGAATTCACTACTTCCCTGACAGTTTTGGGATCATCATCAGTAATAGATAAAGCAAAATTTGAATGGAAATCAGGTGGACTATACCTTTCTGGTTTCCTTTTATCTCTCACTAATCTCCTCAATACTGGGGTATGAGGTTCTTCTTCTTCTTCTTCTGCTTCCTCTTCTTCAGATGATTCATAGTTTGCATCATCCAACTCAAGCTCTATTTTCTCAGGTTCATCTTGCGTTGGTAGGAATTCATGTTTGGACACATCTTTTACCTCTCTGAAAATAACATCTCGATTGTAAATAATTTTCTTGGTTTTTGGGTTCCAAAGCTTATAACCTTTCACACCATCTTTATAACCAATAAAGATACACTTTTCATCCTTTTTATCCAGCTTACTTCTATTTTTCTTTGGAACATGTACA
>SNQJ01S0223641.1:0-14847 GCA_010110895.2 Picea sitchensis
TCATGTTCTTTAGAATCTTATGAGGACTCATGTTTCGAACGTACACAGTTGTCATGGATGCCTTTGCCCACAAAATCATAGGTAGATTATGATCATGTATCATTGCTTTGGTTGCCTCAACAATGGATCTGTTCTTCCTCTCTGCAACCCCATTCTACTGAGGGTTATAAGGAACGGTGTACTCCCTCTTGATCCCTGCCTCAATACAGAAATCATTGAAATCCCTGGAGGTGTATTGTCCTCCATTATCTGATCTCAGCACCTTGATCCTCCTCCCGGTCAGGTTCTCAACCTGAGCTTTAAACTCTTGAAATCTCACAAGGACACCATCCTTGGTCTTCAAGAAGTAAATCCACGTCTTCCGAGAGTGATCATCGATGAAGAGCACATAGTACAAATATCCGTTAAAGGAAGCAACAGTCATGGGTCCACAAACATCTGTATGTATCAAGTCCAAGATCCTCTTGGATCTACTGTCACTGCTAGAAAAGCACCCCTTGACATTCTCGCCAAGAGCACAACCTCTGCAAACGCCATCATGCTTGATATGTATCCCTGGAAGACTTGTCACCATCTTCCCCAGAGCGGGAAGGGCTCTATAATGTAAATGAGCAAGTCTCCTATGCCATAGCTCGCTTAAGCTGATAGTATCATGTAACAAGGCCTGGACTGGTCAAACAATCAATCTGTACAAACTGTTTTCTTGAACACCAATCACCTGGGCAGAATCCATGTGTGAGTTCTTGTGCCATGCAAGAACTTTTCCTTCAGAGAAAGTAACCTTGTAGCCTTTATCCTCTAAGGAAGAAACAGAGACAAGGTTAATTTTCATCCCAAGTGCAGATAGTACCTCACTTAATTGAAGACGTATGTCAGAATCTTGTTGGAAAGAAGAAGATCCAACTCCCTTCATAGTATATCCGGCATTATCACCAAGTACAACATGCAGACGAGACTCTTTCTCTACAAGGCCTGTAAGATGTTCTCTATATCCAGTCATGTGTATGTAAGCACCATTGTCAATCAACCAAATATCACTATCAATAGGAACGGTACCTGAGAGTGTTGAAATGAAGAAGAGTGCTTCATTTTTTATGTCTTCATCTCTCTGAGGTGGTTCTGAATCAACATCTGCAATGGATGCATGTTGTCTTCCTTTCTTTCTGGTAGAACAATTTCTCGCAATGTGTCCATACTTGTCACATCTGAAACATTGAATCCTTGAAATGTCTTTTCTATGTTCATGACCTAAAACTGTTGAAGTTTTCTTGTCTTTGAATGCTTTGCTAAAACTTCTTTTATTTCTTCTTCCTCTCTTTGCATGAGAAGCAAGGGATTGATTGTCATCATAATGGGAGTCTTGCACTCCTCTAGATATAATTATGGTTTCCTCTTGAGTACAATCTGTCCATAGATGATCAAATTCAGGTAAATCTGCTCTTCCACTGATACTTTGAAGGAATGGTTCCCAATGTCTTGGAAGAGCATTGAGAGTAATCATGACAAGTTCTTTGTTTGTTGTTGTTTCTCCAATGGCACCTAGTTGATCTCTGATCTCTGGAATCTTCATGAAGAAGGTAACAATGGTGTCAACTTTCGTAATCTTGATATTTTGAAGTTGGTGTTTCAATGTAAGAGCTATGTTTGTGTTGTTTCTCTCAAACATCTTCTTCAATGCATCATACATTTCATAAGTCGTCTTCAGGGTAGAGATGTGAGCTAGTAGATGATCTCTTACTAAATAGATGATTGTCTTCCTTGCTTTGACATCGTTTTCCTTCCAATCAGCCTTCTCTTCATCGGTTGTCGTTTATGATAGAGTCTTTTCTAGTTCTTTGCATTTCAATAGATAATAGCAACATAAGAACAAGACCACTGAGAAATACACATTCACAAGAGACACGACATTTATCCTGGGAAACCCTCTAGGGGAAGAAAACCCAGCAAAAAATTCCTTATCATAAATTGTCAATACAATGTCAAGAGATAACTCGAACCAATACAGATAGTCCTCTCCAAAAGATGTGCCACTCTTCTCCCTCTCTCCTTTGTCGGTAACAGATCAGAACTTGTCTCTCAAACTAAGCAAGTGAGTTGTGTTCAAATGAGGCGCTAGCCTCTTTTATTTATACAAGTTCTGGCACGTGTGAAAGGTCTTCACTGGCAACGCCAACCTCTCACTCTGGGTGGGTAAACCCACCTTGAATTTAATTCTGGGTCTCAATAATAACTGATGGGGCCGACTTCTTATTCTGCCTATTATAATTGTCTGTTGACCAATCCGCAAAAAGGGGATTTGGTCCTAATACAATTACCGACATGATTAATCCTCAATGGGGATTAATCCTATGAATAAAATAACAATAATAATAAGAATACTCTTCGCAGTTACACTATTTCAACACTCCCCCTTAACAAGAAGGGTATTCTTCAACAGCATCAGGCGAGAGAGGTCTGCATCATCAGTGGCATCAGGAGGACAGTATCGTCAATATCATCTTGTAACATTGGCTGGCAAATTTACGAGTCATCGGAAGTTTTCTTTATCGGCAGCATCATCCGGCTGACGACATCATCATTCTCGAGAAAGAGATGCTATCATCATGCACGCATCCAATATGTATGGAGTAAAATGATACCTCATCCGCGGTACTAAGGGCACATCCATGATACTACACTAGCTCAATGTCCGCGGCCTAATAAGTGGCTTCGATGTCGATCCGCATCTTGCTGCGTCTAACAACAAGGTCGGAAACAAGGAATCATCGGCGCTTTATGTGTGTCTAACAACTAGGTGAAGCAAGGAACACATCATCACCTCACTTTACGTCTAACAAGCGAATTGAGCGTGGAATCATCTTGCTTTACACATCTAACAACTAGGTCGAGGAAGCAAAGTCACACATCATCTCGCTTCGTCTATGCTTGAGGTCGGCGAGGAATCATCATCATCTTGCTGCGTCTAACAGCGAGGTGAGAAGCAAGGAATCATCTTGCTACGTCTAACGGCGAGGTCGAGGAAGAAAGGAACACATAACGTCATGCTTCACGTCTAACGGTGAGTCGAGCAATGACTCATCTTGCTTCGTCTAACGGTGAGTCGAGCAGGAACGCACATAGCGTCATGCTTTCACGTCTGCTTGGCCCGAGTTAGAAGCAGCGACTCATCTTGCTTTACGTCCTAACGGCCGAGGTCAGATGCAAGGAACATATATACTCCCCTTTCGGGGAGGGTCCTTTGGGACTATACCAAGCTTATCTCGAAGTGTTCAAACTTTACGAGATAGAGGTTTGGTCATCACATCATTAACTTGTTCATCCGTGCTAACAAATTGGAGCTTTATGGATCCTCTACACCATGTTAGGGATGAAGTGCGGACTCTCTATGTGCTTAGACACATTAGGTGGAATCACGAGGATTCTCGTAGATCTTTGTGTAATGCAGTTTGTCACGCAGAATCTGCGGTTTGCTCATCTCAAGTCAAATAGGCCGATCCGGCCAACTTCGAAGCCATATGGCTTGACCTAGCGAAAATCACGGCAATGTACTCTTGCCGGGTTATTGCTGAGAGCAATGTGGATTGCTTCCTACTACGCCCGCGGATCATAGGTGATCCCAAAGGCTGAAGCTTGACATCGAGTGCTTAGCACTACGCGCATAGCCTTCACCTTAATCTGCATCCGGTATATCCACTTTCGATCGAAGTCATGATCTCCATAATGCGTGAGACCATAATCCATTGTACCCTTAAGGTACCTCATCACATGTTTTCACGACCACTAGGTGAACTGCGATGCAGGCTCTACCGGCCCGACTTAAAGGTGTTCCTTTGCAAAGCGGATAATAATACGATCACGGTGTTCATCAAGTACATCGGCGATCCAATAATCGTAAATACGGTGTGGCATCTATCGAGGTCACGGCCAGTATCGACCGGCTGACTTCGACTTAAACTTCCATGGGTGTATTCATGGGCTTGCATTCCTAGCATGTCGAATCTCTTTAGATTTGATCATGTACTTCCCTTGATTAAGGAGAATCCTTTATGGACTTTGCCATACCTCAAAGGCCTAAGAAGTAATGCATTAGACCAAGGTCTTTCATTTCAAATTCTGGCAAGTCTCTTTTTACATTGGTGATGAGCTTTTTCTTCAGGAGTTAACAATAAGTCATCCATAAGCATTAGTAAGATTAGCGGTTCATTATCCATAATTTTGAGTAGAGATTTGAGTTTGCTTTACTCTTGGTAAAGGCAAAGCTCGTCAAGGAGCGATCTATCTGACCATACCAAGCTCTGGGAGATTTCTCCAATCCATATAAGGCTTTCTTCAATCTGAGACCTTAGAGACTTCTGTCTTCTACCTCAAAACCTTAGGGTTGCTCTATATACACTTCCTCTTCATTATTACTTAGTTTAGGAAGAGAAGTTGTCTTTATGTCCATCTGGTGCGACTTCCATTTCATCTTAGGCGCAAGAGCTATGATGGTCTGATCGAAGTGTATCTAGACACAAGAGAGAATGTCTCTTCCATAGTCAATGCACCTTCCCATGCAGGAAAACCACGGTACTAAATCTTGCTTTATACTTCTCAATACTTCCATTAGCGGCATGTTTTATTTTTGAAGAGCCATTTGTGGGATACCCCATCTTTATTCGATCTAGGAACTATTTCCCATATACGTTCCATTATGGATTGGTATTCCCTCTGTCATGGCATTTTCTCATTCTTTCTCTTAATGGCTTCTTGGTGAGGTAGGCTCTTCTTCTAGAAGATCACACATCAAGTCATATATTTGGAGAATGGCTTTGGTAACCCTTTTCTATCTCGAGGGTTCCATACGGAACACCATGCACTTCTCTCCATATTGAATAAGATCTCTTGCCCAAACAAGCTTTCTTTTTATGGGAGAGGTCATTTGAGGAGGTTCTTGAACTTACGTTATATCATGGTCTTTAGGAGTCTCCTCATCAGGAAGTTACGACTTCCCTTCGGTCTGGGTTCGGAACTTCCCTCCACACGGTTCGTAATCACAGGATTTACGAGGAGTTCCTCTTCATGAACTGGTATGTTTCTTGATTTCTTAAGTGTTGCTTCTTCATCAAGGTCACATCCCTACTGATCTCAGTATGGCGGTGACCGGTGTGAGTCCCGAGGCTTTGGATACCTCACATTATCCCACAGATATTCCCTTCTTCCGGAGGGTTTCGACTTGTTTCTTTTCTCTTTTGGTATATGAATAAACATTGGGTAGCCAAATATTTTGAGATGTGTTACTTCTGGGTTCTTTTTGGTGAACATTTATTTTGGGGTCATGAACCCAAGTGCACTATGGGATAATCAGTTTTGTACATATAATGTTGTTTTTGTTGCTTCTGCTCATAAGCACATGGGAAGATCTTGATAATGGATCATGGTCTTCTGACTTCCATAAAGCATTTATGTTCTTTCCTTCGGCTACACCGTTTTGTTGGAGATCTGATCCCAACATCTTTGGAATATTCACGAATTCTTTTGAGGGTATATTCTCCTCCATTATCGATACAGTATCTTAATCTTCCTTACAAAAGGTTTTCTATCAAGGCTTTGAATTCCTTGATCTTCTTGAACCCTTCAAATATATCGGTTTTTTCTGAGAATAATCATTAATGAATGATACATAGTATACATACCGATACAATGGAGGATGATAGCATTGGGCCACACACCTCTGAACGAATGAATGGGTTCGATCTCGCTGCGCCTTTTTGGAAAGGGTTCTTGATATTCTTCTATTGCGCATATCCATTGCATATGCCTTCTTGATCAACCTTGAGTTACGGTAAACTTGTGACAACTTTGCATATGTATGGTAGCCTTGTAGTTGATGTGAGATAAACTTCTGGGATTTACAGGTTCTTCTTCAATAGCGTGGGTCATGGCGATCGGTGTACCCAACTAATAACTTCGCGATAATTGCTTCATTTATGATCTCTCCTTTATACGTTTATATACGCAGCCTTAAGCTATAGCTTCCTCATGTGACACGGGCAAGGTCAACAAAACAACAAGCAAGAATAATATCCTTACAGTAATATAGAAGCAATATACGAACAATCATCGCATTAGCTCCTTTAGAGCTATCGCTTATATTTATCTGAAGCAAAGATTAAAAGGTAAGGAATGTATCTGAAATGAGTCCAACACTCTCATAGTGTTTGACCAAGCATTCTTCCATGGAAATCACGGAACTAACACGAGGTTTCTCCTAGAGGAGTTGTTAGGCATATCAGGTGAAATATTTACATATATATTCTCATATGCTATCAAGAATAATAGTTTACGACGATTGCTATTTCAACAAAAGTCATCAGCTTGTCATGTGTACCCAGATCTTGATTAATCAAAACTAGAGCCTTGTCCTCAAGAGTGAGTGCTTGCTTTTCTTCGAGGTCTCCCTTCACTCAAGTGGCGAGTGCTTTCTTCAACATGTCCTATGTACTAAGAAAATACGCTATCTCGTGAAGGAGTTGGAGTTAGAGGATAAGCTCTATGATCAACTTTTTAATTCTTCTAATAATTTGATCATAGATTCAACATGTGATGATCAAAGATAATTTCATAACAAATATGCATATATTTGTTATGCATATTAGAATAATCACATGGGTTGCATCATTCCTCACGAATGTGTTAGATCTTGAGATCCCTTGGATCTATGGCAAGAAGAATCCCCTTCACACAAATACTCTTTAGGGTTTAACCATTAAACCTTATGTGAGTACATACCTTGGATAGCATTTGGAGGTAGTGGCACCATCCGATAGAAACAGTAATAATTACCAACCCTTAAAAACTTCAAGGGTGATTACAATTGGTACTACAACTGCAACTGTTATTGATATTGCAACTGCAATTGATTTTGAAGCTGCAACTACAACTTAGGGTTTTAGAAAACCCTAATTTTTCAAACCGAAATTTTTGAAATTACGATCCGGGGGATAGATGCTACGGTGGTGAGTTAGTAGTCTCGGGTCGAAATTTGAAAATCCAACTTTACCCCTCAAACTTGATCTGCAGTTTTCATTTGGTGCTTACGGTTTCTGGCCGGTACTCTGGTATACGGTACTTACGGTATACGGTTTTCTAATTTACTTTGTGAAACTAGGGTTTCACTTTCCGAAGATCTAGCCACTGAAAGATTATTACTCTAAGTGCCAAAATGATCCTTGGGGAGAGCACAACTTTCTAGGTGGTTTTAGAACGAAGATTCACTTTTGCGAAACCCTAATTTTTTAGATACTGATAGCGATGACGTTTTTCCTCTTAAGAAATATGCTTCCTTTGCCGAGGTTGGCTCGATGCCATGTTAATGTTTAGCATGCCATTATTATAGTTCTTTTGCATTCAATGGAGGTAATAGCAACATAGAACAAGATCACTAAAATACACATTCACAAGAATACGACATTTATCACAGGAAACCCTCTAGGGGAAGAAAACCAGGCAAAACCCTTATCATAAGATTGCCAATACAATGTCAAGGGGTAACTCAAACCCAATACGGATAGTCCTCTCCAAAGATCGCCACTCTTCTCCCTCTCTCTTTATTAGATGAAGTTAAGAACTTGTCTCTCAACCCGAGCAAGTGAGTTGTGTTCAAATGAGGTGCTAGCCTCCTTTATTTATACAAGTTGACAAGTGTTGGAAAGGTCTTCCTTGTGAGGGAGCCGACCTCACTCTGGGGTGGGGCCGACACGCTTTGTTTGGTATAGGTCTCAATAGTAGCGATGGGGCCGACTTCTTATTACGCCTATTATAATTGTCTGACCAATCCACAAAAAGGGATTTAGGTCCTAATACAATTACCGACATGATTAATCCTCAGTAAGGATTAATCCTATGAATAAAATAACAATAATAATAGAATACTATTAGCAGTTACATTATTTCAACCTTACACATTCTACAAAAGGCCATTTATTGGCGAGGTTCTAGCCTCATTCTACAATGCACAATATGCACACAATGCATTGTTCTCTTTGGGTCTTCTTAGAAAGATGGGCTTCATTGTTTAAGGGTGTTCCTGAACACCACCATTCTCACTCGGTTACTATGGGCTCATTTCTGAAATTCTAACTTGGTGGGAACATAGGGAAAAGGCTGGTATAAGATAGGCTCATACTTTGGTTAGAAAATGGGGAATTGTTGTGAAGGATTTACTAGAAAAGCCAATAACTATTAGACATCTAGTTCAATGATCAATCCAAAGTAGTTGAGAAAATTCACCAATCAAAGAAAAGATGAACGTCTACTGGAAGAAAATAAATTGCATGGTCATTTATAATAAGCAAAAATAATTACAATAGCCCATATTAGTCTTTAAAAGACAGTTAAAATGTAAGATAAGGATGAGCTTACATAACTTGGCAATAGAAACGGGAAGATGGAAACAAATGGAAAGAGGAGAATGCAAATGTCTCCTAACTAGCAGACAGGTGACAGTTTTCTTCTATAGTAAAGAGAAATATAGTGTTCATTTCATATAGCAAGTAGGTTCACCATAAACTTTGTAGTTATAACCAAGTAGTGCATTTCTAAAGGTCATTCTACTTCAAGTGTTAGAAATGATATTAAGCTTTATTTAAGGCTGTTTATATGGCATATTATGTACACAAAAATGAGTTCAAAGCAGGCTATCCTTTTCAATATGAATATATGGAGTTATGTAGATTCTTTTCATGTGAATTCCATATCATCTGTCAATAATTACACTGATCATGAATCCCTTAAAAATTTCAACAGTATCTAGGGTTTCAATCTAGTTTAGAAAAATGAATTGCAGAGAGATATTTTTTGCAATAATGGAGTTTATGAATAGATAGCTTTGAGGTCATCTAACCTGCAAAAATATGACATGGCAATTTTGTGTACATATATATGAATTCATAAACGGAATCACCCTAACACCCTTGTAGCAAGTTCATGCAATATGAAGGCTGATAATCTATACAGAGTTTAACACTCTACTATCCTTATTAAGCATGATTAATGTATATGATTTTATGTGGAAGCATATCAAGGCAAATTCAACTACTAAGGAAGTACCCTTTGGTTTAAAAGTATGTTTTCCAGACTTGGAATATATATTACTCACGTTATCATGAGTTGATCACTACCATTACTTTAAAATTGTGTGGTTGTAAGATAATGTCCTGTTATGTTCTTTAAGGTTGATTATTACAATAGGGATATGATCCAGTGACCATATGAAAGGTTATATTATATTTTCCATCAGTACAATACCCAGCAGCAGTCATCTTTGTATACATGAAAGGAAATAAAAAGTATCCACCATATCCCTAGCCCTCAATACGAAGAGATATAATCAAAACACTTACTGCCATAATGCCAGACTCGTTGACAAGATTTCGGATATCTGCTCCCGAGTAACCTATTGTCCGGAAAGCAAGCTGCAAGGAGAGAAGGTAAAGCAAGATAATTTTATTAATGTCCAACGATGACCACAAAAACGGATGACTGGGACTAGGAGACATCCAATTATTATTGAATACAATGTGGGAGTGCAAAACAATCAAAACAGGTGAGTGATTGGATAATAAGAAAAGTAAATAATATAGAAACAAAAAAGCATTATTTTCCGCAAGTCAATATAGTCATACACGAATCTCTCTAGCTTCTATAAATGAATAGGATTATAATTCAGACTCGCCTTCTTGAAATCTACATCCTTTGCTAAGCGCCTGCCTTGACTATGAACCGAAAAAATCGATACACGGTCCTTTTCTCCAGGCAAACCTATATAGAGTTCACGATCTATGCGCCCAGGTTGAAGCAATCTCTCATCTAGTTCATCGGGCCGATTCGTTGCACAAATCAAAATTACTGCCTGCCTTAGAGAGTACCTTTCAACATTTGTGTCGTCCACACTGTTACAAACCAGAACTTTTAATGAGGTGGAAACAAAATTTCAATTTTCTTTTGTTCCATTAAGATTTGTAACCATTCATTTACAATAAAACTACTACACCTTGGATGCTCATCTTGTTCCTGCATCTTTGTATAACAAGAACATTAATCAGAAAGCAGAGGGTCCATTTAGACCAAATTAGATTTGAATGCAAAGTCTTATTCCCCGATAATGAATGAATCTTTCCTAATATATCCTTGTCGAACATAAATTTCTAAAAGGGTAAAGCCCATCTAATATAGTATTCCCCATCTTCCCAGCAGTTAAAGGATGTTTTGATTGAGCATAAGTCAGCAATTAGATTCAGTTGTTCATGGATTTAAATCAACAGTCCTATTTTGGTATCTTATCTTCTTTAAAATCAACTTGGAATCTTTAGTACTCTTGGCCAGGTAGGGCACTCCCTGGAATGATATTTTGTGTACAACAATTAGCAGTTATCAGCAATTGCTAAGCAGTGCATGTGCAATTTTGTGAGCCTTAATTCAGTGAAAATGAGCTTTAACCCCTGCATTGGCTTAGAAGATGGGCCACCTAAATCAGACTATGTTTGCAGGCATACAGATTTCAAAATTAGTGACCCATAAGCAATTGTATTATTTTTTAACTCAGGGTCAATTTAATTGTTGTCTAAACAAAGTTAGGTACTGCTTTTTGAAGGAGTGTTTGCATGCTTGCAGATTGAATCAACAGGTAGAGGGTCCCCAAATTGAGGGTAACTCAGCTGTCCTATTTTCGTGTTTATCACTTCTAAATTCCGTTACATATGGAGTGCTTAATTTGAGATCATACTTGGATATGGATGGATCAGCATTATTTTTGTGGCATATCTTAAATTACATATCTTATATGAAAGCCATTATAAATTACAAGAGTTCCAAATTTCCAACTACATCAACATGATTTAACTATGGCCTCATTGGCCTCACTACAGTTAATCATAGTTAATAGCCAAACATTACCCAATAGCACATGTAACTGTGTGCTTGTAATGTGGGGTGTTACATGCTTCAAGATTAATGCATGTAACTGTGATCAATACTCCCACACATATAGGCATGTACTTTGACATGTAACGATTAAGAAATTAATGCAAACTCTTGGATGGCAACCATAATTAAAGTTACAACATTTTCTACACATCAAATAATAAAATCATAGAGCATTTAATAATACTAGCATTTATGAAAGAAATCATAAGTGATTGTTTAGAGAAACTAGTGTATAATAACACTCTATCTACCTTTGGTCTAGAAAGACTAAGGCTAGTTGAAGACATTGTAAAGCATAATACATTGAGAAACAATATTTCATGTTGTCAAGGAGATTTAAGGTTAGTTAAGACATACTCTCCATCCAACTGTGACAACAGCTGTTCAAAAGTGGATGTTCGCTCACGATCATCATTTACATTCTTTCCTGCCAAAGCATCAATTTCATCGATAAAAACAAATGATGGTGCCTGCAAAAACAGAAGAATTCCAGCTAAGCTTCTCTAACACAAAATAAGTATACACTTTTAAAAATGTGTACATTTGTTTCCTTTTAATGCAATCCATTAAGGATGGTAACATTGCAAAAAAACACATTTTAACCTATATGTCACCGGTTGGGTTTGAGGTTCAGGTTGACAACAATTAGGTTGATTAAATTGAATTTTCTGATGAGGTTAGAATGAGAGGTTCACCATTAGGTTGACTATATATATATATAGTGTGTTTGTAATTTATTTTATATTTTAATAAATTATTTAATATTAACATGACACTATATATATATATATATATATATATATATATATATATATATATATATATATATATAGTGTCATGTTAATATTAAATATTTATTAAAATATGAAAATAAATTACAAATTGCACTAACACTACAACTTGAAATAATCAATGTATATATGTATAATATATATATATATATATATATATATATAGTGTCATGTTAATATTAAATAATTTATTAAAATATAAAATAAATTACAAATTGCACTAACACTACAACTTGAAATAATCAATGTATAAGAAGATTTCGGTAGATTAAATATCTATGAACATTTTATTGAATATCTGAAAATATATTGTTAAATCTAATTCATAAATATATATAAATAGAAAATAGAATCAAAAATTAATAAAATGTTTTAATTAATATAAATTTTATGTTTAATAAAAAGAATAGCATAAGTTTTATGTTTAATAAAAATAGCATAAATAAAAATATAAAACAATTTACCTAAAATATAACATAAATAAAAATATAATAAATATAATATTAAAAATCACAGATGAACAAAATTAAATTAAAATCAATACATGCTTAATAAATCAACGTTGAAAAGAATTTAGCAAAATAAATCAACCCTTGGGCCTTCCTTCAACAGTCCCGACTCCCAAATTTGTCACGATTTTCACATAAGCAGAAGTTTGCAAGCAGCGGAACGATGAATTATCGAGCTACAAACTACAATTGAGTTGTAGAGGTTTGCAAGTATCCTGGCGGCCCGTGGAAAAATGAACAAGACTGTGTGGTGCGGTGCAACAGAATGAGACTATGTCTGTCTCTTATTGAATGAGATTCTATGGGTGTGTTATGCTTCTGCGTCATTAGGTTGGGAAAAGCCAAATCCAATCCACAAAATGGCGAGAACTATGGGAGAGTCTACCCATTGTCACCTTAGATAAACCCTCCCCTCACTTTAGTGAAGGGAGAATCCCCTCCTGAGGGAATCTCGGATGACCCTGAATGAGATTGAAAGTGAGGTTATGGAAGATGGTTCCCCTATAGGTCAAATTACTAAGTGGAAAGTGGCTTGGGAATGAGTCTTGGAGATGTTCAATGGTTTCCAAGTGCTTGAGATGTGCCCTGCGGAAGATAGTTGTACCTACCCGAAAATATCTAATGGACAAGCAAGTGAAATTTGCTGTCCTATATAGCAGCAGTAAAAAATGATATAAATCAGCAAGTAAATAATAATTAAAGCAGCTAAATAAGTCACTAAAAGTCTAGTTAAAGATGCAAGAGATAAGCTAGCAATGACTAGTATAATAACTCAACTGAGATAAGGAAGGCGAGACTTTAGCAACAATATATAGGGCTGTTAAAATGTTATTGCAGAGAGATATTATGGCGGTACTTATGGCTGTAGCAAGGTACTTACACCAGAAAATTCTTTCACCCAATAGATGCACAATGTCGAGTAGATTATTATGGCAGCTTTCTAACAAATTTTGACATTTGGAAAGAGAGCAAAAGTAAAAGTTTGAAAGCAATTTGCTGCAGCCCTAATGGCTGTAGCTGTAATGTTATAACAGCAATAAGATATCCTTGGCCAAAGAAGACGCCCTAGTGGCTCAAGCAAACAATTAAAGCAAAGAATTGATTCCACTTTAAACAATTTGAAAATCTCGTAAAATCACGTTACCCAATGCAAGCAATTGATTTTTTCAATGCAAATTTCAGATTAGTGCCTTTAATATTTGGGTAAATGGAGTCTTGGATGTGTGAGTTAAATCCACAATATCCCTAGGGGTCTAAAGCCCTTTTACTCCTAGGACATACAAATCAAATTAAGAGAAATCTAGGAAGGTGTACACCCTTATACTCCCCTCCTAGCAACCTTGGTTAAAATGACTTGTCAACTAACATTGAGATGAAGTTTTGGATGAGGGTTTATGCACTTATACTCCCTCCTAGGGTTTCAAACAATAGCATGGAACAAGAAGAAAACACCAATAAATGTAGAAATTTCCTTACCAATTCCACAAGATGCAAGATCAAACCCTACTTTACCAAAAAATATCCATCCATAAGCAAGAGTAAGCCTCAGAGGTGTATTGCACCACCTTAGCTCCACAATATACCAATAGAAATCACCAAAAGACATTTGCACAAGAGAGATATACAAAAAATTCCCAAGAGGGCACAAATTTCAACCAAGTATCCTTCTCCAAATGGGAGAGCTATATCTTAAAATGAAATGAAATGATTCTTATTTATACAAATCTCTTAAAAGTGTTTGTCCTCTTAACTTTAGGGTAAACCAAAAATAGGGAGACATTTTCCTTTATTTTCCTTTACAAAGTTATATTATTTTTGCACAAGAAAAAACCCTAAAAGGAACATGGCGATCACCCCTTTAGGAGACAGCGTTTTGGCAGCACTTGGAGCAAGTCATTGGCAGAAATCTAGGAAGGTGTACACCCTTATACTCCTCCTAGCAACCTTGGTTAAAATGACTTGTCAACTAACATTGAGATGAAGTTTTGGATGAGGGTTTATGCACTTATACTCCTCCTAGGGTTTCAAACAATAGCATGGAACAAGAAGAAAACACCAATAAATGTAGAAATTTCCTTACCAATTCCACAAGATGCAAGATCAAACCCTACTTTACCAAAAAATATCCATCCATAAGCAAGAGAGTAAGCCTCCAAGAGGTGTGCACCACCTTAGCTCCACAATATACCAAGAGAAATCACCAAAAGACATTTGCACAAGAGAGAGATATCCAAGTTGCCGAAAGAGGGTGCAAATTTCAGCCAAGTATCCTTCTCCAAATGGGAGAGCTATATCTTAAAATGAAATGAAATGATTCTTATTTATACAAATCTCCTAAAAAGTGTTTGTCCACTTAACTTTAGGGTAAACCAAAAAATAAGGGAGACATTTTCCTTTATTTTTCCCCTTTACAAAGTTATATTATTTTTGCACAAAGAAAAAAAACCCTAAAAAGACATGACGTCACCCCTTTAGGGCAACGTTTTGGCACTTGGAGCAAGTCATTGGGCTTGGAGATGACACGGTGGGCCTCCAAAGGCCTCCTTCTCATGCGCTAGGGTCTTCTCCATCAATCCAAGGCTTCT
>SNQJ01S0223642.1:0-14487 GCA_010110895.2 Picea sitchensis
CTAGAGGAGAATTTTGGAGATCTATTAATGGTTCTGAAGGAAACTTTGTAGCAGAAAGCGAATCTTCAGGTATATCAGTCAGATCTATAGATTCAACATTTTGATGATCAGCAGAAGGAGATATTTCAAGATAAGGGTTACCTGAGAAAAACATGGTCTGGCGCTCTCTGATATTCCTCTAGATCACGAGTTTTTCTGGATATGAATATATCAGAACCTGATCAGGATCAAGGTGGATTTTGGTGTGTCTTCTAACAAAGGTCAAATTTTCCTTATGTGGAGTCGCCAGGTGACAAGATTAACAACCAAGTGCCTGAGTCATGTTTACCATCAAGTCTCAAAGCTTACAATGTTGTATCCCTTGAAAGATTTATTCAACTCATTTTCCCCCGACAATGGCGCCATTTCGGATTTTATCCCTCAAGATGTTCCATGATGTTATTGGAACGATGCCGAGGCACCCCAGGGGCCAAGACACATGATGAATCTTAAGGCCATATTTGCAAAAAAAAAAATATGCAATATTTGGGAAGTTTTTCCCTCTCTCTCTCTCTCTTCCTCTTCTGAAATTATATGACCTTAAATAGTCTCAGCTCATATGACAAATGCTCTCAAATATCATAGGAATTTGTCCACAAGTGTTTCAAAAAATCAAGCTTGAAAGGAGGATGAAATGGTGGATTAGATAAAACAAAAAATAAGCATACAGGGAATTGCTAAGAATGAATCTTGTAGCCTACGGAAAAGAACAACGTGCTAAGCAATTAAGAATTCAACAACTCTAACATATGCATACAAATCAATAAAAGATTGCTTCAAAGAGTTAACATATTCACACATTCAAACACATGGAGGTACCCTCTACATATCATTTAAATGCACACAGAAAATGACAAGAATTGATCATTCATTCAAAGGAAATCAATTCTATGTCATTACCAGACATCATACAGTAACAATGAACATGGTGAATGGCTTGTTGCTTGAGATTTTATATATTAGAATTGATACAAGAAAATAAAGAGTGGAAGGAGATGCTTTACAAGAACACAAATACTGTAAGGAAGGAATTATAGACTGAAACTTAAACGCAGGGGATGAATATTTAGTGCATGTTGCATTTATCAAATGACTATGCTCAAGGTATGTGGTCAAACAACTCTGGTTGTAAGAAACTCTTCAATTCCCCAAAGTGTCGACCTTGAAAATGGGTGCCCGCCTTCTCTTTTATTCCTCTCACTCATGCCCTAAATTGCTTCTTGGAACCACTTCCAACTTCTTGAAACTGTTTCTTGCGTCTTAATTCTTGGATGGTTTCTCCTTAGTAAAAATTGCACTACTTACTTTTAACTGAATGAATTTTTGTTATAGAGAAATATCGTGGGGCCGCTGGAGGTTTACCAATAAAAACATCCATCAAGCTCTACCTTGTAAAAATCCTTGCAATCATTTCGCCTTTGGTTGGAAGCTCGAAATCCTAATTGCAGAGATTGTGTGACTCAAAGTCGTCGGATCGATCTCCGTGATCAATCCTGACTGTTGATCTCTTAAACACAGTCCTATTTCATCATACCACTAGTAATTCGTCAGAGAAATCAAGGTCCGCAAAGGCGTAAAACTCAACAGTAATTAGATAATTCTCAAGGAGTTATTTCGACCGTTGATCTACAACTTTTTAGGCCCCATGGCTTATTTGTAGATTGAGCAATCTCGACCATTGATTTGAAAGCAAGAGTGTGCTTTGATTTGGACCATTGATCGGTTCCACTTGCAAGAGTTCTGAGGGAAATCTGGTTCGTTGATCGGTCCCCCTTAAAAAGGTTCGAGAGTGGATCTGGACCGTTGATCGATCTCACTTGAAAGAAGTTTGAGAGCAGATCTGGATTGTTGACCGGTCTCACTTGAAAAGGACCTGAGAGTAGATCAGGGTCATCCATCAGGGGGGTATGAGTCTGGACTTAAAACGTGACTCTGATGAGGGGATTCTAAGACCACATCTCAACCATCAATATGTGGCAGTCCGATGACGTACACGGGTTGTCGATCTAGCTCGACCAAGAGTAAGAAATCAGCTAAGGCATGAACATTATTGCGCTGACGTCACCCTGGACGCATGGCGCCTTCTCATTGGTCTGCACTAGCACCAATGTGGCAGACAGAGGGGACATGTGTCACTTGATTTTGATGTGTTGACCAATGCATTCAACAGGTTCCACTTTTCCATGTGGCGTTCTCTGATTGGCCCTGACAATGCTCCGCTGGCAAGCTGGCATCGCACTTGGCCGAGAGGCTTTGATACCTAGGAATAGATCTGGATCATTGATCAACCCCACTTGGGAAAGATCCAAGACCTCATCTCGACCGTTGATATGGAGTTACAGAAAAAATTAGATCTAGATCGTTGATCACAGGTGCCTCTTCGGGGTATTGCAAGATTAGTTTCAAAGGGGACTCTGAATGAGGAACTATGACAATTGTTTATCCATCCTAGGAACTAGGGACGCATAGAATCGTAGATCATGCTCGAATACGAATCGAACAACGTCTAAGGAAAAACTCAACATGTTGATGCGAGTCTAGACACATGGGGACTTTATGTTTGTCCATGGTGGTATTGACGTGGCAGGGAGGAAGGGAAATGTGTCACCCGGATTTGAGACTTTTACCTATGCATATGGTGGATTCCACATGTCCACGTGGAAGCTCTGGCTTGATTCTGACAGTTCCCCGTTGGCACGTGTGGCTGTCATCGCTTATGCATTTCATCGATGATGACATCGTCGTCAGTGCTATGAAAACTTGTGTTGGGAGATTTTCTTTGCGTTATGTCGAAGACAATCTCCATGTTGATCTTTGTCATTGCTCTGTCGTCAATGCGAGGAGAGTCATTGATCTGTTGTTAGAATAAGGGAAGTCGTTGATCTTTCACCGAAATCAGGAGAGTCATTGATCTAGGCTTGACAAAAATCCAGAAATGGCTAAGGCATGAACATTTTCACATTGACGTCACCCTAGACACGTGGTGCTTTCTAACTGGTCCGTACTGACGCTAACGTGGCAGCCATGCAAGACACATATCACCCAAATTTGAAATATTCATCGGTGCATCTGATGGGCTTCCCCTGTCCACGTGGCAGGCGGTGATTGGCTCTGGTAGTGCCCATTGGCATGTCGAGCTGTCAATTCATCCTATGCTTATCTTTGGTCACCGACAACGACATCATCGTCGACCCTTTGTAACTTGAGCTAAGGGGGGGAACTTCCAATGGATTTTCCTGACAACGACATCATGGGCCCCTTCAATATTTAATCGGAGCCAAATGTTGGTCATTGATTTCCCTTTCCTCCATCCGTTTGATCTATCATGGCTCTAAAATGTTGGCACTTGGTTCTTAGGTCACAGTCTCATCATAAGCTCCTGGGCTATTAGTGCTTAAGTTATTTTGGACTGTAAGAATCCCCTTTTAGACTGCGACGAACCCCTTTTGGACTGCGAGAAGCCCCTTTGGACTATGCCAAGCCCCTTTGGACTGCGCCAAGTCCTGAGAGCTTAATTTTTTCCTTATGAGCACATGGGTGTGGATTTTCTTGTTGTCTCTTAAATATGCCTTAGGAAAATTTGATTGTGAGCTACGTAGAAGCTCCTAAAACTCGACTTTATGCCTTCAACTTGCTAGATCTCGACCTTATAACCTCAATAAACCGTCATACCCAGTCAGATCCAAATATAGTACTAAAAATGAGAATGCCTTGGGTATAGAATGAGAGAAATAGGTGGATAGATAAAAGGTTGGAGAAGTAGAAGGAGAAGGAGTAAAGGATGCAAGAAGTCTAGGTGAGTCAAGATACAAGGTGGTACACCTTTGAGAATGAAGGAAATGAATATATAGAGGAACCTCATGCTGGGAAAAGGGTTCTAGAAATGGAGCACCCCAAGGAGGAGAATCTTATGAGGACCAATGAAAGGTAAGAGGAAAAAATGCCACATGACATATACAAGAAAATATATAATTATGATGAGTAGAGGCCAATAGTACAAAAGCGTGATGGGTGCAAGATAATCAAATCAAGATCATGGATGTGTCATCCTTGATAGAGAGAAAGGATGCAAGGCATACATGTAAACCAAAGAGAGAGGAACTGGCCTCTTAATAAAGAACAAGTAAATGTCATAAGGAGTAGAAAGGGATGTGGGAGGCTTGCTAAAACAAAAGGTAAGGCGACATGGCTCTTGATATGAAGTAGAGGAAACAAATATCCTTTGATGGAAGAAGCTCCAAAGAGGGGACACTCCTAGGGAGAGGATTTGAGGTTGAATGGGGAGGAGTAGGAGGAGGGCTAGGAATATGGGTGATCTTAGTGGTTAAGTAACCCTAATAGTTATAGTGTCATAGGAAAGACCGGGTCTCTAAGTCCAAGGTGCAAGGTCAAATGCTTGAGCATACAACCCAATGCATGGTAATTGGTTTAAGGTCACAAATTCCTTGTCTTGTTGAATAAGTGCCATGTTGAGATGTGTAGAACTTGGGTTGGTATAGAGGGTCTAGTGCTCTTCAAGGAAGTCTTGAAATTATTTTGTTGAAGAGTCAAATTGATAATTAATGGTGGTGGGAGTGTTGTACCTTTGATACTTACACTACCTTTTGGGTTGAGGTGGAGGTTAATCACTTGAGTCGCTATTCTCTACTACACGATAACTTAGAATATGAGAGTGTGACCCATGTACTTGACATTCCATGATGTGAATCACATTGAACTAAATCTTGAGCTCGAGTTTTGGTTATGATTTTGCCTAGGTTGATTTTCTGGATGATGGATTGAGATCTTAAAAGGGATAGGAGAGTTCTATCTTAATATGTAGAAATTTCTTCTCTTTTCAATTTGTTGTTTGATGTGAGGAAATATCTCATCATTCAATCTGAGTGTTGCTTGTCAACTAGGCTAGGAAGTGGCATTTTGGATGTCCACTTGGCTAATTAGTTGTACATGCGTAGTGAAAGTTTGAGGGAAGGCTAGGGGTAAAAATATAAGAATACCCCAATTCACATCCCCAAATATCATGATAGGTTGTTGAGGTTGAATATACACTTGGACAAGGGGTTGTGCAATAGGTTGTATGTAAACTTATCCTAAATGCGAGGGGAACATTGTATGATAACCTTGGTAAGAACCAATTGTTAGTGTCATCTTGTGCAAAGGCGTTGTAAGAAGTCCATGATAAAATTGGTTCATGTTTGAAAAGGGGGGAAAGTGACCTATGGTTGAAGGTGGTGCTTGAGGCATAGATTTAAGTGACATTGTTGAATGAAAATCTTGACTACAAGGTTATGTCATTCTTTGGAACCTTGGATAGGGGGTTGTAGTAAAAGGTTTGTTGTACGAGTACTTAGATAGAGTACATTTTACAAAGTTAACTTGGATAACATATAAATGATTTTACATGTTTGAACGAAGGTGTAACTTGGTTAGCATCAAGATGGAAGGTGCTAGCGTTAGGAGAGTTAGAGCTAACATTCTCCATGAGAAAATGGTAACAAGGTGCGAAAAGAGGATGGAATTATTTTCTTGAGAAAGGGAAGGTTTGACCAGATTTCTCTAGTGGAGTTGCAAAATTGTAGTGTAATGATTATAGTAAGACAACACACCACCATAAGGAAGAAGGCCTGAGCTCTAGCTTGGAAGGGAGATAATTTCACCACCTAGGTCTTATGGGAAATCAAGAAAACTAGGGCAATGGGAGAAGACCACTAGATTGATTGGGATCAAAAGATATTAATGTGGACCGAGGACCAAAGATTGATTTTATGTGGCAAGTTTTCTTACATCTCTTGAACAATAAATAGAAATGGTCTTGAAATTAACCATGGAAATATCAATTAAACAAGGGTTTATTTGACCTTTGTCACTTTAGTGAGCTAATTACTATTGGCAAGCAGGAAATTAAAACTTGACAAGGAAGGTGTAATAATGCAAAACAACAAACAATAATTGTTAAGGTTTATTCTATCAAAGGTTCACTTAGTAAAAAATGTTCAAAGCACGTGCGTTCATGCACTTATAAAAATTATCCATATTTTAAGAATTTATTGCATAATTCTCTTATTTCTCAATCCCCTAATGCTAATTCCACAAATAGTTATTAATAACCCCTTGTAGGAAATTTACAATTTTTTTGCAAAATATTGTATTAATAATAGAAAAAATTGCCCCCATATAAATTTAAAGTCCCCTATCGTCAATTATTTATCATTATACCAAAATATATATCTAGAAAATTAAACAACCCCTTTGTTTGCACTCATGTAGTGTTTTCCAAACATCTAGGATGACCCCTCGATGGTTTGTTTCCTTTTCACTTTGATGGGAAAGCAAACTAAGAAAGGAGTACCTGGGGATTATTGATTCCCTAAGTGGGAAGGTCCTTAAGTAAATGTTAGATTAAGAAAGAAAAATATAGAAGAGGAAAGCAACTGATCTAGACAAAGATCCATGATAAATAACAAGGAACCAGAGAAGGGTTAGACATATATGTATATGTACCTAAAACTTGCCAAAGATCCCCTATAAAACAGGCTTGGACAACCAAGTCCAATAATATGTAATAAATTAACACACTCAACAATCAAACATAAAAGGAAATATCTAACTATCAATGCAAGTATGCAACCCTTGGTAACCCTCAATTAGAAAGAACCTTCCTCACCTAACACTATGTTGGGAACTCCCTTCAGGTGACTTTTGGAAGACCAAGACGTGCGTATATGAAGCTAAAGACACCCTTGAGTGATGAAAAGATTGGTGAAGACAAGATGAAGAAAGCCATATTGAGGAAGTAGGTGGCTAAAGGGTTGAAGAGACAATATAACCAAGTAGTTCAAGTGCATGAAAATTGGAAGTGAGAGAGATTAATGTTTTAAGGAGACTGTGTTGGTTTATAAGAAACTACTCTCTGTTGTTCATAAAGAGATCATTGTTCTTGGTGTTATGGAGGCGATGTTTTATAGTAGCAAAATGCGAAATAACCTTTGCATCCCTGCATTTCTTGAGGAAGGCGAGATCTGTAAGTTTTTGTGCCATTTTGATCCTTGTTTTTTCAAACCATTGTATTTCAACCAACGTTTCCCTTCCGTGGAGGGAGAAAATACCATTGTTCATTTTTACGTAGTAGATAATTAATGTTTTAAGGAGATTGTGTTGGTTTATAAGAAACTAATCTCTTGTGTTCATAAGGAGATCACTGTTCTTGGTGTTATGTAGGCGATGTTTTATAGTAGCAAAACGTGGGATAACCTTTGTGTCCCTGCATTTCTTGAGGAAGGTGAGATCTATTAGTTTTTGTATCATTTTGATCCTCATTTTTTCAAACCATTGTATTTCAGCCATTGTTTCCTTCCGTGGAGGGAGACAATAAGATTGCTCATTTTTACGAAGTAGATAATTAATGTTTTAAGGAGATTGCATTGGTTTATAAGAAACTACTGTCTCGTGTTCATAAAGATATCACTATTCTTGGTGTTATGGAGGCAATGTCAATGTTTTATAGTAGCAAAATGTGGGATAACCTTTGTGTCCTTGCATTTCTTGAGGAAGGCAAGATCTGCTAGTTTTTGTGCCATTTTTATCCTCATTTTTCAAACCATTGTATTTAAGCCAATGTTTCCCTTCTGTGGAGGGAGACAATAAGATTGTTCATTTTTACACAGTAGATAATTAATGTTTTAAGGAGGCTCCATTGGTTTATAAGAAACTACTCTCTCGTGTTCATAAAGGGACCATTGTTCTTGGTTTATGGAGGCGATATTTTATAGTAGAAAAACGTGGGATAACCTTTGTGTCCTTGCATTTCTTGAGGAAGGCAAGATCTGCTAGTTTTTGTGCCATTTTGATCCTCGTTTTTTCAAACCATTGTATTTCAGCCAATGTTTCCCTTCCGTGGAGGGAGACAACAAGATTGCTCATTTTTATGCAGTAGATAATTAATGTTTTAAGGAGATTGTGTTATGTCACAAACCAACACAAATTTGAAAAAACAATGACACATTAGAGTGAAGAGTTGGGACCCTTTAACAAAGAGCTATGAAGCAACTTAAATAGGTTTGGGAATGCCCTAAGAGCATAGGTGGATGCTAAGCTAGCCATTTGACAAGTCATTTTTTTCCATATGAACTGTTTTATAGGTTTTGACTAATGTACATAATTGTTTTTGAACATATGATGGGTAATTTTAGGGGAAAAGTGCTCTATGTTCCTCAAGTCATAGGAAACAAGCACAATGAAGTATCAAAAAGTCATGATACACATTTTGCACCCAAACTAAGGAGTGTAAAATGAAGTTTGATAATGTAAACCCCATGAAAAGTGTGCCCAAATGGATTTGGGCCCGTTGAAGATTCAAAACGATGTGTTCCTAACTAATTAGGACCAAATCAAGGGCATGAAGCTTGAGGCTTGATAAATCACTTGGAAAGTACCCAATTTGAGAACCTAAAGGGTTTAGCAAGGAAAAACATATGACCAATGGTTAAGACAAAGGGGGGAAAAGTTAAAAGGGTACCCTGTCTAAGCACTAGATATCAAGTGAATGGATCATGGCCATGCTCCCTAGGCTAGACAAAGTGACTCTAGGAAGATAAACTAACACAAATGAGTTGTTGTAAGGATAAGTAGAAGGCCTTTATTATCATCCATGGGTAGGTCATGTGTGACAAATGCACTATACTTACTCGCCACACCCACATCTGAAGGGATATATATATATATATGTAGAGTGAGAAGTGTGAAATTCATACACTACACCTTTTTCCCTACTCCCACAACTCAATAGTTGGCATCCATATTAGAATTCTCATATTGACAAGGATCAAACTTTCATGTACTAAGGAATTCCCATGTGGCTTCGACTGATTAGAATAGGTGAATGGATGCCATTTCTTGAAATAATAGAGAGATCCCTTAACACTTCACCTTCCAAACATCTTAACCAACTAGGTTCATGGTGATTATCAAATCCACGTTCAATTAGAAGATTACTTAGGTTATCCCCATGTTGTTTTCTCCCAAGGCAATAATGATGAGGTTAATAAAGATCTTATCAAACTTCCTTAGGGTTACCGTATTTGCAACATCATAAATTCAATTTGATTAGTGGGAATGCAATGTTTGCTTCCATTTCTCGTGGGGATCTTGGTATTAGGGACCCTGTATTTCTTTCTAAGGTAAAAGGAGCCAAACGAGTGTGGGACCTTCTCAACTTTGAAGTTCAAATATGGAAGTTAGTGCTCCACAACAAATATTTAAGTGGTCTAGATCCAAAGTGCCTATTGTTTGGACTGATACTCTTCCTATAAGTACTCCATTATGAAAACTTCTCCATCATTCATGGAACAACATAACCCCTCACCTCTTCCTTATCCTAGGAGGGACATAGTGAGGTACAGACAACTAGGAGGACAAATGACAATGTGCATATAAAAGACCTATGAAGAATGAACTAAACAATACACAAATGAGCGCCTTGCTACAACATTAAGACTTAACACAACTCTCTTCCTATCTAAGATCAAATGGAAGATGATGGATTGATCTTTCCACTCTCATCCCTTTGGTTGAAGAGCACATGGCACTAGATTTCTTTTGGGACAATATGATTTTTGGAACAACTACTTAGAGCACTCCTTAGCCCAAGAATAAGATCCCCATTATGCTCATAACATGACCAAAGGTGCGAAGATCACTTTACCAACTTCTACACCAATGAATATTACGAAGATATTTGTACAAAGATCCATCTCATGCCTTGTTTCTTGAGAAATTGGAAGTGGATCCAACATAAGCATGCAAAGCCCTGCAAAAATGGAGTCCATTAGACCTTGACTCACAAAGCTTTCTTTTGCGAAGATATAGTTCAAAGATGGATAAATTTGGAGCAAGTAATTTGCCTTATTCACAAAAAGAATTAAGATGATGATGAAATATTCTTTGTATGTGTAATAGTGGGATGATTTTAGGGGCTAAATTTCGTTCATGGGCTAATTTTCCATGTTTTTTTCCCAAAATAATATTCGCTATTCTAAAAATGATTCGCCCAAATTCTATAGGACAAAATTATTTTAGCTTAAAAATCGCCAAAATTTTATATAAACTATATAAAATCCTTAGAAATTTGAATATTTTTACAAAAATATAGCCAAAAATTTATATTTGAAATATGAAGGGTTAGTAAGATTCGCCTTAAAAATAATTTTCCATCCTTTAAATCATCCCTTAACTAGGCACAAATGTTATAAAACATGTGATTTGAAACTTTCAATATAGAAAACTTTCCTAAAACCTTTAGAATATAACAATTCCTTATACTACTAAATTTATAAAAGACTAAATAAATTTACAAAATAATTAAAAAATAAAATTTAAAAAACATAGAAACATAATAGTTAAATTTATCCAAACTTAAATAAAATTCATATAATAATTTAGCAACATACAAATAAAAAAATAAATAGGATCTAACACAATTTAACAAAATAAAAATAAAAATAAAAATAAATTTTTCAATTTAACAATTATTTTTATTTTTATTTTTAAAGATAACATAAAAATTAAGCGAACAAGTTTTTTCTTTCATTTTTATGGAAGTTCTCCTTAAAAAACTTCTTCAAACTATTAATTTTAATAAAAACAAATCATATAAAACCTTATTCACTAAAATTATATAAAACCTTATTCACTATTAATTTTAGTGAAAACAAATCATATAAAGATAAATTTTAATAAAAACAAATTATATAAAGATAAATTTTAATAAAAACAAATCATATAAAGATGAGGGATTTATAGTTTAATCTTTCTAATTAATTTCAAATTTATAATAAAACATTTACCTTTATAATTAATTTCAAATCTCTAATAAACCATGTACCCGTTATGATCCGGCTAGAAGGGTAAAAGTCCCATGAGTATGCCTCGTGCCTCGGAGCATCTCAGGCCCTGACTAAATCTATAATGAAATGGTGGTTTGGTATAAACATTCCTAGTCTACTTAATGGTTTGTTTAAACGCAGTTCATTCTCAAGGATAGCACTAAGTAGCCCAATTCTGTATGCTGTACATACTTTGTTTCCTGGTTTGCTCTATTTCTGGTGGGTGTAACGCAGCTGTTGGTTTGTGAGCGAAGTGCCCAGTTTTTAACTCATACAGTCAAAGTAGAAGTGTATACTTAGGTGTAAAACACTAAATTTCATTACAATAGCGAATCCAGCTCTAAGACTCAAATGGTATTGGCCTGGTTTCAAAGATACATAACATCACATGTAATCGGCCAAACTTTGCAGGGAATTGCGGCTACAGTTGGACCAATACTCTGCCACAAGCTTTGCAAATAATGATGATTTATTTTCCATAAGTTTTGCAGGTTTACCATATTCTGCAAGTTTGCCTGCAAGAAACCCACGAAAAACCCATTAAGGTTCAATCTTCAGTGATTGGATAACTACATTAGAAGAAGAAGAGCATCATTCATTCATACCATCAGAGAGGGTCAAGACCATGTCACTGTCAATGACTGTGGGCACCCTGTGGGCAATTGTTATCACAGTGCAGTTGGAAAATTCGTGTCTGATGACTTTCTGAAGAAGTGCATCTGTGGCAGAATCAATGGAGGCAGTTGCTTCGTCCAGCACCAGAATTCGGTTACGCCTGAGGAGAACACGACCTAAGCACAAGAGTTGCCTTTGACCAGCACTCCAATCCTCTCCTTCSTCACTGACTGTAAAAAAGAAACAGATAAATGCATCACAGGTATGGAGAATAGCCAACCACTATTCTATCCAAAAGCTTGAGATTTTGTCAGAGCTTACTGAAATTAGTATTTGTAGTTAAACCCAATGTTTTTTTTGGCTAATGAATAATGGGGGAACAAGATTTTGTTTGTAAAAGAGCCCTATTCCTTTATTTCTATCTATTCTCGCTAGATATATGAACATACTGCATTGAAAGAACTCAAAGGACAGAGAAACATGTCTGACCAGAAGAATCAAGTTGGTTCGGTAAATCTCCAATGGACTTGCCCATTTGACATTTTTGTAAGGCCTGCTTTTACAAACATTAGAAATCCTATTAGAAACGAGTGCAGATGCTCTGAAATCAAGTTTACTTTGCAATTAAATTTATTTATTTTTCTTTTAAATAAGCATACATGATTTTGAAAGCATGGGAGATTATCCGGACTTGATAAATGATTGCATGTAATTGTTAGGAGATTATAAACATTACCTCCGAAATTTCATGATCTGAATACAAGCCGAGTGGATCCAAATTGCTTCTTATGGTCCCCTTGAAGAGGGTTGGCTCTTGAGGAATGATACTAAGCTTTGACCTCAGATCACGAAGACCTATATTGCAAATGTCTAGGTCGTCGATCAAAATTCTTCCTCCAGCTGGTTCAATAAGTCGAAATAAGGCTGAAATAAGAGTTGTTTTGCCGCTACCTGTTCGTCCTACTACTCCCACTCTTTTCCCACCCCTAAACGTGCAGTCAATACCTTTCAGAACGAGAGGGGCATTAGGGCGGTACCTTATCTGCAAAACGGAAGAATTCCATTGAAGAGATTCAAATATTGTGGGCATGATATAAATACCATTTGTTTTTTTAATTTATAACGTACCCATTTCTACCAGTTTGACTGGTTAGTGTGTCTATGGCCATACCTTCAAGTTTTCTAACTGTATTCTACCTTCACTTGGCCATGAGACAGGAGGTCTGCTGCTTTCTATAATTCCTAGTGGCTCAGATGGCAAGTTCATGTACTGCTTTATACGCTCCACAGAAACGATAAAGTTGGCAAGATTGCATTGCCATTGCACCATAAATACTTGACAAGGTGTAAGAGAGAATGCATATGAGAGAGCAAGGCCCGCAAATCCTACAAATATGGTACAAATATATTCTATTACAAATAAAAATGGCAAATGCAGTCACTAGAGTCTAGGCTAGACCTGAAGCCAACCATAGATCAATGTGCTCAAAAGAGCTATTAGTCGAAAACTAAATTATGAGTGTGCTTACCAGGAGTTATGCTGCTTGAAGGTAATGAAACGAGTAGAAGAGCTGAAGTAAAAAGGACAATGTTTCCAAGTGATTCCAACCTAAGGATCAACCATTCCATAGCCGCGCTGGTGTGAAAGAAAAGACTTGCATCTGTATCAATAAGATTCAAGTTCTTTTCCTTGAATCTTTCTACCATGTTAAATGCTCTGATTGTGACTACACCTAATGCTGTTTCAGCAGCATTGTTCATTACCGGCGCTTTAGTAGTGCCATTGATCCTTGTTAACTCTCTTGCAGAAGCTAGATAATACATCTGCTCATATTGACAAACAGAGAGACGGAGTATTAACAGATGTATAGTTCTCAAATGCAGAAGATGGACATAAGCAGAAGGAACCTTACTTGGATCCATCTAGTGATAAAGAGCACCGGAATGGCAACCACCAAAACTTGCCATGTGACTAATGATATGATAAATATCATTCCTATGAGATCAGAGCCTCCAGCTAAAGCAAAGCTGTAGGCCCAAGCTATGTCTACGTCTAACAAACTCATATCTGAAGATGCCTGCAAAAACATGAAGGCTTTTTGTTAGAATCAAGTAAAAGGTTTCAAGCCCTAAATTTGAAATTGCTTGAACAGAAACATCTAAGGGAATATTTTCTTACCCGGATCAGAACTCTTCCCACAGGTGTGGTATCGAAAAAGGCCATGGGTGCCTGGAATATTGAATTGATCATTCCAGAGAAAAAGGCCTTTGAAGCTCGCAAACTGAACAACACAACAAACCGAGCCCTTGCATAGACAAAAGCTCCACTACATAATGAAATACTTGCATATACTCCTACCAAAAGACCACTATGAATATTTGGATTTAAGATTGCTGATGCAAGCCAGTAGTTGGATGCTACTTGGCCAACAACAAAAGCTCCTTGTGATAGTACAATGCAGAGGAAGGGTAATGCCCCTCCTGCTACACGAATGTAATCACAATACGGTTGCAATCCTACATCTCCCATTTCCTTTTCTTCTTCTGCAATCAGTTGCCCTGTGTTAAAAGAAATATCTGCTACACTTTCTTCTCTAATCAGTGCACTTGCACTTTGCCTCCTTGGAAGTTCTAATGGGTTATTGTGAGTTTGCACTTTGCCTCCTGCTACACGAATGTAATCACAGTACGGTTGCAATCCTACATCTCCCATTTCCTTTTCTTCTTCTGCAATCAGTTGCCCTGTGTTAAAAGAAATATCTGCTACACATTCTTCTCTAATCAGTGCACTTGCACTTTGCCTCCTTGGAAGTTCTAATGGGTTATTGTGAGTTTGTTGAGATCCAACTAAAGCAGGATAATTCATTGGGTCTGCAGAAGTCATGGCTTCCTCATGCGCATTTACAAGTTGCTCGAATGTTTGTCCTGCTGCTAATATTTGCTCATAGCTCCC
>SNQJ01S0223643.1:0-14847 GCA_010110895.2 Picea sitchensis
CACACGATGGAAAAAACAAGTTCTTTAGTCTGTCCAAGTAAGGTGAAACGAAACAGAGACAATGCATGAATCAAGGTAATTTAATTTTAAATTTCACATAATTATGGGAATTTTGAAAACCTTTTTCAATGTGAATATATCAACAAACTGAGCTTTTGTACAATTATTTCACTGTATTTATGGAATTATGCAAGTTGTAGAATATTGTTTTCATAGTTTTGGTCTAAAAAAAAGTTATTGTGTGTTCTACTAAATTTCATAGATGAAAATATGTGAATTGATGTCCAAAATTTAGGAGCAACTAAGATAACTCTGATCAATTGTTCTTACATAGAATAATTATGAATAGAAAATAAGACAAACAATTATTACGAATAGAAAATAAGGCAAATAATTTAAGGTGCATACTTTTACAAATATGTGAAACTTTTAAGAATATGTGAAAATAAGAGGAGAAATGGTATTAAAGGATAATAATATTACACAACACGTACACACACACACACACACACATATATGTTAAGGAAAAACACCATTAAAGGAAAATAAAATTACACATTTATATATGTAAAATTCTTTGCCTTACATGATATACATAGGTAGGTTTGGAGAGATGAAACTGAGAGAAACTGAGCAGAACTGATCTTCAAATCGATCGAGAGAGAAATGGAGAAGAATGCAGACAGAGAAAAGGTTTGATAATGTAAAGGGAGATTGTCCATTCAAAGGCTTTATATATAACAATGGAAAAGATCACATGACTGACTTAGTGTTGACCGATTTACTAGTGGTTGCATAAACCGACTTCTTGATTGTGTGCAATAGTTACACTTCTTAGCTGCTTGCAAGATGAGATTTGATTGTTGTCCTCAATTGCCTCAGGTAGTTTTAAATGTGCATTGTTGTAACTAACTGACACACAATGAAAGTTGATGGGTTATTAAACGCTGCAAGAAGGTCGTGTATCGTGAGCAAGAATCTCGTGTATCGTGAACGAGTATGTGTAGATCAAGAATCCTTGTCGCAACATCATGCGCATACATCCCATACCCATAGAAGAAGAATTAATCACAACATCATGGGCATACATCAAATTTGATAAAGATGGAGGGTTTTAGTTGGAAGACGTTAGATTTCAAAATATATATTTAAAACTAATTTAAATAAATTGGATTAGTTAAATTATTGATATAAATGTATGAGTATTAGTAAATATAAATGTAAAGTATAGATAGTTTTTATATCGTAATAATAATTTCAAGTTGCATAGTTGTTATGTATATCTATTTTCTTATTAGTCCCTGTCGTAGGCATAGAGGGACTATAGAGATATATAAATCGTTGACCTGGCATTAGTTTGTGCATTGACCATAAATATTTCGTGATTGTCTATTGTCGTAACAAGGGAAGTGAAAATATTGATTTTTATATAATACAAAGTATCATGTTTGTCAAGATCTAATTGGACAACAGATTGGAGGTCTTATTGCCGCCTTCACTATTCCCAATGTAAAATATGGTTTCATTTCCAAAGTATTTGGTAGTATATGGTCTTTTTGAATCATAAATTTTGTTGTGCATTCGTGGAACGTGGATTAATGCTAGCATTAGTTCGAATGTTTCCCCTTAGCATTTTCTGCTGGGTTGAATACATTCTCCATGATATTTCTATGTCTTATTTATGCTTTATTGTTGCATGCTTTGAGAGAGAAGTCCTGCCACGTTGCATCTTTTCTTAAATGCTTGCACAAGCCTACGCCCTTCGATGGTCCTTACTGTCTTAACTATTTACCTAAGAGCTCTGCCAGTCTTAAATGTTTATTGTACCGATGCCTTGCAATACAGTTTTATTCATGGCTGACATCCCTGCTCTTGTGTTCCATCCTTGTTCGTTGTTTCGTTCCATGATTTTGGTTCTTGTTTGATTCAACTTTGCAAAGTTGAGGTCCTGCACTTGCAGTTCACGCTCTTCATGGTTGTTCACTGGTTTGTTGTTCTTCAACTTTGCAAGCTATTGGACCTGTTGTTGTGGTTTTCATTTTTTGGGGTGCTGAGGTATTCTCATCCTTTGTTGACAGGTAAGTTTCCCTATTCTTGGTGATTTTCAATAATCTGTTCCAGACCATTTTTGTCTGTGCTCTTAGTTTCTGTTCCTGGAAACAATGCGTCTTCATATGGCGGATGTCGCGTCCATAGTTTTTCCGAAAATTGCAATGCAGAGGGCTTTACGAAAATTAGTTGGGAGCTATCAGAATATGGAGCCATCGGGTGGGGTGTAGATGCAGTGTATGTTTCTACTCTGTGGACCGGAAAATTGTGTCTGCCTATTTTCTTTCTGCTGAGTTAAGTTATGGTTTTATTTTTTTATGGTCTTTCTTCCGTTTGGTTCAGTTTCCAATGTCAGCCTATTTTCTTCTCATCTTCTATGGGAACTAGGGGGATTCAAGTTGAGAAGAACAAGGTTTAAAGATACATATGGGTATTGGTGCACTATTTTTATTTTCTTTTTTATTTTGCTAGTTTTTATTTTTTTCCTGTGATTTTCTTTGTTTTGATAGAAACTGAAAGTATCTAGCAAACAAGTTCAAAATGACAGTTGTAAAGATGAAAGAGGTAATATATGTTGAGTCATATGAAAAAGATACACAATCCATTGTACATGACATCATTGACGTGGTTTTTCATAGGAATGGCCTTTTTAGATTGGATGCATTCTCGTATACTGTTGGGGATTGCCTTTTCGATACATTCCAGGTTCTATTGCATTTCTGGTATTCGTCGACCAAGATGTGCAATGGATTGATAGAGTATTTCTTGGCCTGTTTTAAAAATGGCGATGTTGAGGCTTTGCAGTCCAATGAATACGAACTGGAATCTTATTTTCTTCGGCAGTTGCATGGAATACATGATGTGGCTACATATTTTTCAAAGATGCGGTTGTCTTCATCTCCAGTTCTGCCTGCACATCAGAGGGGACTTTGGGGAGATACATTTTGTATTTGGTGGATGTCTAGTTGGCTGAATATATCAGTTGGCATATGGTCATTGACAAGAAAAACAAGATATCTACTATTCATCAAAACTACATCTGACAATCCATATTGCATCTTGTTCCATGACGTCGATGCCCTCAGTGGCCATTATGAACCACTGTTGTACATAAAAATGTCCATATGCAATATAGAAGGTCCTTGTATCTACTTGTCCGTTATTTGCAAAGACCTTCAATCGCAATGGAAACAGATTTTGGATGGCATAGATTGCTATGGTTTACAGCTGGCAACAAATGTTGTGTCTAGCTGTGGAGATAGTCTGTTTAATGCAATTTTTTGTTTGGTATAAACCGATTTCGATGTTCAATCGATGCATCTTTACACTGTACAGTCCTTCTGCAATGGGATTATTGGTGGCAACAAACAGGATTTTAGGTGCTTGCATCAGCACCTTTGTCCATATCTTGTGGAAAATATGCCGACAGTTGGAAGTTGGAAGGAATACCTTGTGAACATGGCGCTTCCATATGAAGAAGGGAATATGGAGGGTTGCAGATTCTGTTTGCAATGGATTTCTATGGTATTCAGGGTGAAGATCTAGGTTTGGTCGTCCTCGCTAGCTGGCACTGTCCATTCTTGGGTTACCGATTCAAATTACAATCGAACAATTCACATCCTGTTGTTTAAAATAGATACAACACATATCCATTATGAACCTTTGCTTAGAGATATCGGTAGTTCAGGGTTGAGTGTGCATGCCACCCAAACGACATCAAATCTGCATACGCGTGGAATGCTTTTTAGTCAAAACAAGAGTCCTCTCGGTTGCGATATGGGCAGACAGGGCTTGAACAAAAAAAACATGCATAGAATTCATTTCAGTTGTGATGAGGCCATAGAGGGATTAAACAAAAAATGTAGAGTAAGTTATCACAATTTGAAAAAAAATATTTGTCAAATTCGTTCGACTTCTGATAAGCAAATAAAGGCCTCGAAAAAAACCCGTAAAATAGTTTATGAGAAACTGGGTGAGAGTAAAATTCATCCCGCCACCAGGTCATCCCTCCCTTGGGCAAGAAACGTATAGTAAGTTACCACAACTTGAAAAGGGTCATGCGCGAGAGAAAAAAATACATTGCTACACTTCCTTTTAGAGAGAAACTCACATATGACAATGTAAAGAAATTTGTTCGTGCAGAACAGAACATAAACATGTGTAGTTGCATATCCCAGAATGGTGCAACTGTGGCAGTTCGTGGTGTACATGAAAAACAAGAAACAATTTCTACCCATACTTCCCTGTGAAAAAAAAATGCAAGACATACCTACATGAAACAAATGAAAGACACTCCTTCCATTGCATGTGCAATTTGTGAACAATTAAATTTTTCAAAAAACAGTAAGTCTTTCACGCTTGATTTGCAAGAAGAATACCTCCGGCTGACAGCCAATGATAAACCATTTTCCAGTGAGAAAGTTTGTCTTCCATGCAAACGATCGCTTGAAAATGGAAAACTACCACAGTTTACAACCCCTGACTGAATAAGATGTAATACATCACTAGCAGATGTAAGTGCACTTACGAAACTTGAGGAGAGACTTGTCTCTCTGCGAATTGCATTTGCTCAAATTAGACCTTGGGGCTATAAGCGACCCCAGATGGGTTTAACATGATCAATTATTAATGTGCATGTTTAGCTAGATGTTGTGCAAAAATCATTGCCACAGTTCATTAACAATACCGTTACAATCGTTGTGGATCTGAAAAGACGCTTGCAACACAAAAATGTGTATCAAACAGGCAAAGTGCGTGTGCATGTTTTTATGAAAGCATTAAAGGAATTATGTTCCAGGGCCCTGTACAAAGCATAGAACATTTGTATAAATGCCAACTGGAACAATGTTCTCACAAAAGAACATGGAAACTATGTAGAGACTCTCAAAAATCCTAGTGATTCTGATACAAGTGATGAATCAGAGAATGAAACACTTGTTGAAACATTGGTCCATGGATTCACTGAATCACAGTGGATTCGTGACTTGCACGGCAAATTTGTCGAAATCGCACCTGGCAAGGGGTAGCGTCCACTTGGAATATTCAAGGAAAAATTCGCTGAGGAAATGAACTTTCTGTTGGAGTCACCTTTGTTTTTTTTTTTTGTCCGTCACAAATTTCATTCTTAATGCTCGAAGTCTAAAGATGGTTTTCATATTTTCCCTATGAGATATTGAGATCTATGAAGTTTTATCACGCGAGCAACGATGATTATTATGCTCTCGAAACGAGTCCTACCTTTCGTTAAAATGTTTCCTCTTTTGTTCTACCTCGGGATCTCGTAGGTCGGATACTGTAAGTCATATAAGTCACACTTCCCGAGCTACGAAATAGTGAAATCGTTTTAATATTTTACTCAGGATGGTAACAAGGGTAAAGTTTTCCCTAACCCATGTTTAAACACCATCGGGGTTTCGCACCTCGACGTTCTCCAAATCCAAAATCTTAATGTCGTAGCCCCGATAGCTGAGAACACGAGGTCCTTATTTTAGTAACCCGTGTCAAGGCTAAAGGTAAAAGGTAAACTGTGGTAAGATTCTGTCAATAATTCGCCACTCGACGTTTTCTTTTTCAAAAGTTACAACGTCTAAATCCCGACTCGCAAAATCACGATAAGGATATAAACGTAATTAATCAATCACTTAATCCAAGTTTATCTTCCCTTTTAATTAAGTCATGTTATCACGATCTCGCGGTTTCGCAGCTCGGCATGCTGACTTTTCGGAAACGCATTTTTGAAGCTCCGAGTTGCGATATGGCGAATATAATAATTATGAAATTAATTGAGCCCCTAATCGCGATTACCTTTTGTTAACCAAAATCGATCATCACAGCCTTGGGTGTTAGAGATTCAAAATGTTAAAGTAAAATCCCCGATATAACGGGTATCGAAATATTGATTAACGTTGGTAAAACCAGATTAATTAAGCTAAATCAATACATATCTCACGCTTTGATGTCTGCACGATTTATGAGGTAGCCTTGGCCTTTCCATATGCCACTGGTGTTTTAAACCGCCAAAATTTATGGCATTAATTAGGAAATAGGGCAAATCGACAAATAAAGATCGTATTTTTATGGCAAAATTTATTTCTGAAGATGATTTGACAGAATTGTTCTGAAAGGTACCGAGTTTTTTGAATATATATAAGAGTTGTGGTTAATTGTAACAAATGCGTTTTCATATCATGCAGAACACATTATCTCTGAGCAAACTGACTTCTGTATGTATACGTATTTCTATCGCAGAAGAGCTAAAACACAAGCTTTAGCCATGGCTCCGCGAAAAGCATCCAAAGCAAATGTTGAGGTTTTGGGATAAGGCTCAGACAATGTTGCCGATACTTCACCTCGAAGTATCGACTCAGTCTCGAATTGGTCGTTCGTTTCAGATATTCTGCAAGCATAATTGGTGGATTATTCCGATGACTCCAGTGACAACGAAAAGGATGATATAACCACCAAGTACATAATAGTCATCCAATTCGGAATGCAAAGAGTAGCAGCCAGGCCACGATTATTGCCATATTATGATATGGTCCAATGGGCACTGGACCATGTTGACATACTGACTAGAACCATTAGGAATGAGCAGAAAGTCACCATAGGGACTTTCAGACCAACACATCTGCAAGCCATGTATAAGCTGCCCACAACGTTCGACTACACATATGACGCCGAATTCTTGGATGAATTCAAAGAGAAGGAATGCGTACAATATGATAAAACCATTTCCAGTTTAATAAAAGATTGGGTTTTGCACGCCGCGAAGTTCAGGGATGATAGCCACGACATATATTCAATTGCTTCTTTAGAGCCGCAGTACAAGTATGTTTCCATGATGACATGCATGCTATATGGGAGAGAGGACACCTCACATTTTTATCTTTCATGGGTGCCTCTGATGTTGTCACCGAAGGCAGTTCCTTCGACTGGGAAAAAATACTATCCGATAGCTTGACCAGCCGGGTCACAGAGTATCGGGTGCAGAAAGAGGACGGGAAGGAGTCTTCATTCTTCATGTCTGCATACATTATGGACGCCATTTGTTTTTTGACACTGTTTCCCTTAATAAGCTGGAGTTGGACTCCAGCAGAAGACGAGCCCATACACGTCTATCATTCAAAATTATGGGAAAACAAAGCTGCAAATTTCGTGATGGTGCCTCTGCATGTCACTATTTTCGGTCACCCACCACCTAGAATCTCGAACAACATAGTGACAAATCTGAGCAACATAGCCGACTGGTATGTGGAGGCCAAATTTTCGTACCTCATAGTTTTCGGGGCGTCTGTTCCCCCGCATGCACTGCCATTATTCATTCCCGACAAATTGGTTTGTCGCGAGGTTGCTAGACAAACAGTGATCGGTGGTGTAAGAAAGGATCTTAAAGGATATTCGAAGAAGGTATGGCCACCTTTTCCTGTACATTTGAATTCATATTATTTATTAGATTTCAGGCATGCCAAAGCCGAGGTGGCAGCCCTGGAAGACCTAAATTTGGTCTCCATTAAATACAAGAAGCACGACCTGTAAAGGGTCGTGAGCAATCATTTGGCCAATTGCGGGCTCAAGAGATTTGAGCACGAGAATTCACCCTTGGATGAAATTTTCTGAGGCGCAAGGTCCTATGCCAAGATCCTAGCTCGGATACAGACTTTGGCACCTGAAGAAAGAGTTGATGTTCTGAAGTTCCAGGAACATCGACGTAGTTGTCTTCCCGCAGTGTTGTGGGGTGAGAGTCCACCTACGACAAAGATCAAACAAAAGGATGTTGAGGGTTCTAAGGATACGAACCCCAATCAAGAAAAACACCAAGATGAGGGAGAGTAGAACAAGAGCCCAAAAACAGACATAAAGACTCCCGACCCGCCAAAGAAGCAGAGTCTGGTTACTACTCCGGGAAAATCAACAAAATAGATCGGAGAACCTATCACATCGGTTACTCCCTTGCAGTCGACTCAAGGGAATATTGAAGCAGGATGGATCTTCAATGAAGAGTTGAGGCCTATAAGGGTAGAAGAACTCCCTCCAAATGAGTTTTTCTTCGATAAGAAGAGAAAGGAAGTAGTAAAAAGGGAATTCTATCAGGAAGGAGAGTCAACTGCCAAGAAATATAAAGTTATAATTGATGGAAAAGACAAGAAAAATGAACAATTAGCGACCGAGATAGCAGGGACATTAGGAGCATATGCCTCAGCGAATCAGTTTTCAGTCGGACTTCTAAAAAACCAGCTGAAAAGAAAGAATCACCTCATCAAGACCCTGGAACCCAGACTAGCCACAACAACAGAAACTGCCAAGGACCAGGCGAGCGTAGGAATAGAGCAGGCCAGTTTGGCCGATAAAAATGAGATAGAGCTACTTAAGAATAATCTCGAGCAAGCACAGCTGGTGGTCTGAGATGGTCAAATGCAAGCGAGCCAGCAAAGAGATTTGATCCAACAATTGTAGGCTAGGGTGGAAATCGCTGAAAGCAAGGTGATAGATATCGGGATGTTTCAGTCCCAGGCGATGGAGATTCGGGGCAGAGTCTCTGCGGCTCAACAAAAATTGCTCGACAAGGTAGGGGAGATTCGGGACAATTGTTTGCTTGTTAATCAAGTTTTGGAGAACTTATCTGCGAGAGAAAGAGAAGCGGGAGCAGCACGGGTCGCCTTCCAAGAGGCTGTGATAGCCACAAACAACAGGGGTTCGGGAAGTACTCCCAGGTTCACCATTTCGGAACAAACCAGAGGAAACATTCTATTAAAAGAATGGGAACACAACATCGCTGAAGGCAAGCAGCAAGCCAAAAAGATAACGAATTCCTTAGAAGAGGCTTTTAGTTCTATAGACGGCGATCTCCTAGGCATTGAGAGTGGAGATAATGTTGAGGCGGTGATGCAAATGGATATGGAAAAAATCTAGCTTGATCTGAAGGAAAAAGAGAAAAGAGATTCGATCGAGATTTCCCAAGTGACTATGGTGGACATAGTCCAAATAGACAAATGCATGATAAGACCAAGCACGCAATTATGCACCATCGACATCATAGACGGATAGATGGAAGACAGGCTGCCACAGTTAGCCCGAGAGTGTTACTTCTTTGAAGACAGCTATCAAGCAGAACCATCGAGGCTGATATCTCAGCTAGTTGAGAGATGTGTCGCCTATACCGAGCACGTGCGAGGACAAACGTCTGGCACCAAGTAAAGACAAAGAAGAAGAAATGGAGTGATTTCTCTCCTCCCTGTCATAACCGAAATTTTGTGACGATTAAGATTCTGTCTTATTTGTAAAACTGTATAAATATACCACAGAAAGAAAAGAACGAGGCTGGACCTTTTTGTGTCGATTGTAACAGAGTTTTTTACAATTTTTGAGAGTTAATACAAAGCAAATCTGAAGATTCTCAATTCTGTCACGACTGTGTTATGAGTTTGTTTCTCTGTATCTCATATCTTCATTTCATTTCATATTCATAACTGATGTGCTTCGTTATAATTTAGAACGACCACTACTATAGGGAATGAATTTTGGTTTTCTGTAATTGTTTACTGTTTTTCCTCTGTACCATCTATCAGCGGGTATAAGACCAGCCAACACTTTCAGAATTCTACATACATTCTATGCTTCATCGGGTTATTTATTTACATTCTTCGTCTTCTGTTTATACGTGAGATTCTCCCTTGATAGGAGCCTTACATCATAGACAGCTAAATGTTTTTCTCCCACCTCATGCATTTTATTAAGATATAACTCAGTTACGGGAAAGAGCCTTTGATTTGTATCCCTATTTTATTCCTGAAACCGTAAATTCTCTTTCATACAACCAAATTGAGACAACACTTAATCTCTCCCTGAAGTTTTTCCTACTTTTACTGTTCCTCCATGACTGTCCCTGTACCAACACAGCCCAATATTGAACCCGGATTATCAAACCAAACGCACATTGCCTTAACCTTTTCGACACTATTCTTAAAACAAATACTAATCGGGTCGAACTTGAACGTTCATGGGTAGCCATTGAACAAGATATAACTATCCAGGAACAATTGGAAGCTAGACAACGCCAACGTAGAAATATTCCCTAGTTTCCTTTGTCGAAGGTTGACGTTTCTCTCTTCTCCACCTTTTACCCACTTTTGGATGCCTAGACACTGTACTTCTAAGACTTAAGTACAGACTTGGGAATAACATCTTTCTGGGGCCGTTGCCGGGGACTGAAGTTACAAAATCTTTTTCCCTGGGAAAACGACATTTGTTTTTCATTGAAAGTGTTACCCTTTGATAGTGAACAAAGAGTGCACACCTTTTTAATGCTTTCTAATCTTTCACTTGGAGACTCCACGAATAATAAACTGGCATCCAGTTGAAGGAATACCAGACAAAACCTGGATGGTAAGAAAATTACGCCCATAACCGATCCCGAGAAGATTCTAAAGGCGAGAGGCTCTCTTAAGCCAACTGCTGCAGTTTACAAACTTAAAACCCCTCAACTAAAGACTAAGAGTTCTTCCGAACCCTCAACTTTGCTCAATCCTCTCTTTGATACTAAATTTTCAATGCGAAACTGCTCTGAAGTTAGGAGTGAGATTCATCCGACAATCCCCTTAGTACACAAAGGAAAGGGCCCTCTTGAAAGTTTGTCGGTAGTTGACATACCATCTTTCCTTCAGTTAATTTCCCGACCTCACCAAATTCTGAAGAGTGTGTTACACATTCGGTTTCCACACCCGTCGATCCTCCAGATTTCGTCTCTTGCAAATCCGAGGAACCGAGTCCTCGTGTTTCTTATCTTTCCTCGTCGGATTTCCCTCTTCGCGAAGAAAATAAAGATTCACTTTTAATTTTCCGAAATCCCCTTTACAACTTTCCACAAATAACGATGGCAGCCGCTGGAGGAGGAGGTGGAGGATTTATAGGAGGAGGAGGGAGAGGAGACCCTCTAGGAGAATATGGAGTCCAAGGGCCTGCCCCCCCTCCCAGATTTTTTGTGAAAGTTGTAGCCAGATATGCTCCCTTAGTATTGCCCGTCCCTCTACATGACCTTCCCGAAAATTACATAATTTTTTTACCGAAGTTCACCGGGGAAGGGGATCTGACAGCGGCCGAACATATTAATTTCTTCGATCAATTCGCCGATATCCTAGGTATCGAACATGAGGACGTATATTCGAGACTTCTTGTCCAAACCTTCGAAGGCCAGGTCCGAACTTGGTTTCAGAGCCTACCCGCAACATCTATATTGTCTTATGATGCTTTGGAAGATGCTTTCCTTAGACAATGGGGCGAGAGAAAAGACCATCTATATTATTTAACTGAATTTGGGTCTTTGAGAAAAAAGAATTCAGAAACCGTCATGGAATTTATTCAAAGATTCAACAAAGTGTACAATAAAATCCCAGCCGAGGTTAAACCGTCCCAACCCGCGGCCAAAGTAACTTTCGTCGGAGATTTCGAACTGGATTTCGCACTCCTTTTGCGAGAAAGAAGGGGAGCCACCCTAAACCGAATGCAGGACGATGCGGTAGAAATAGAATCTAATATGATGGCTTCGTGTAAGATTAAAGCTAAATTAGAAACGGGAAACCGAGAGACCAAACACTTTAGAGAACAATAAGGTCCATCAGGGTCTAATAGATCCGCAGATGATAGGGTAGACGATATGGCTAGAGTAATTAAAGAACTGTCAAATGAAATATCCAGAATGGAGCTCGAATAGGCCAAAGCTGACTCTTTTCCCAGAAAGGATTTCAAGAGAAACCTGAACCCCCCGAATCAACAAAGACAAATAAAAAATGAGGATAAAAAAATACAATCTCCCTTAAAGAATGAAAATTTTATAGGAGCGAACGATTTTCAAGACTTCGGAGATTCAGATAATGACATCACGAACTTCAGTGATGATTTCACTCAACCATATCTGACTCGAGAAGACTATGAAAAATCTCTAAACACGCCACGACCATCGAATAAGAGTGAAGAAGGTGATCACACTGATCTCTGTGAATCTCAACAAGAAACTGAGATGATAATGGTTGAGTTTCAACCTAAGTACAACTTAAGATCTAAGAGTAAGCCCACCTCAGCTACTCAACCCAAGAAAATCCTCCAAAGAGGCCAAGATTATGAGCCTCCTTCGGAAGAGACCTTATTACCGAAAAACAAAACTAAAGTAGTAAGCACACAAGAGTCCGAAGTGGAAAAAGTTGAAACCCAAGCACAAGGAACCGAAACAACAAATAAAATTACATCTTCAACCAGGACCATGAGTGATAAAAGGATCCAGACAAATAAGTCGGAAAGGAAGGATTCAGAAGTCTCAACCAAAGAAACAGACAAGGTGAGCGAAGCTTTCAGTTTTGAGAATGAGATAAATAAAATTAAGATACCAATCCCTTTGGTAGAATTAGCAAAAACCCCTGTTTATCGGAAGCAGATTACCAAAGCGATGGGTGTTTCTGAGCTAGAAAGCCAGTCTGATGTTTTAAACCTGGAAGATGACAAACCTAACATCACTTTTGGTCCCCATTTTGAAGGATCCAAAGACACCATTTCTCCCTTTTATATCACTTGAAATGTGTATGATCAATTGCTACATAATTGCATGTTAGACTCCGAAGCCTCCCATAACGTTATGCCTAAGATTATTATGGACAAGTTGGGTCTCCAGATCACCAGACCCTATGGAGATATTTACTCTTTTGACTCAAGGAGGGTTAAGTGTATGGGGATGATAAAAGATCTGGTAGTTACCCTGGCACATGTCCCGCTTAAGAGTATCCTGATGGATGTGGTTATAGCAGATATTCCCCTTAAGTATGGCTTGTTGTTATCTAGGTCATGGGGAGCCAAGTTGGGGGGTTCTCTTCAATTGGACATGATGTTTGCCACAATTCCTGTGTTCGGTGGTCAGTTCACTCGGTTGTACAGAGAAACGAGATTAGCATATAGAGTGAGTGACCCTCAAAACCCAAACAATTTCCCTATTTACATTGCGAATCAAGATCTGGGAAATTGTATCTTGTCTTTTGATGATGGTTTATATGGTTGTCCGGAGGAAAATGATATAGAGCGAGAAGAGTCAAGTTACATGACAAAATATCTGTGTAACATCGGTGTCTAGAAAATGTATTTTGACGGTGCTTCATCTTCTAAATGGGCGGGTGCAGGAGTGCTTTTAGTGGCTCCCGAAGGTAAGTTCATTGTTCCTTTTTCCTATCGATTGCAGTGGGATATAGATTACACTAACAACATATGTGAATATGAAGTGTTGGTCTTGGGCTTAGAGGCTGCCAAGAAGCTAAATATAAATAACTTAGAGGTATATGGTGATGCAAAGTTAATAGTCAAACAAATAAACCAACAGTACCTGGCCAAGCATCCCAGATTAAGATCATACAAAAATTGTGCCTGGGATCTCATGGAAAACTTTTTCTCGTCCATAAATGTCCACTTTATCCCTTGCATAGAGAATTTACATGCTGATGCATTGGCTAAAGCAGCTTCAACCTTTTCTCCTCCCACGACTTTCAAATTGAAGTATCACATTGAAATCAGATACAAACCATCTATACCAGACAATTTTCGACATTGGCAGGTCTTTGAGGATGACGAACAAATTAAGAAATTTCTTTCAGCAGTGGGTGAATTCTCCGAAACTCATGCAGACCAAGAGAATCAAAATGACCTGATATGGATCATGCAAGAAGGGGAAGATCCTGAAGCCTTCCGAGAAAAAATTGCAGATCATTGTATGTTGATCCTTAAAAACAACCAAATTCCGAAAGGATTGATTCCTTTAGAAAGAATTTTTGATTAGAACGATGTACCTGTAAAATCCACTTTACAACCCCAACTAGAAGAAGTGGAGGAATGTGACATAGGAACTGAAAAAGAGTCCAGGGTGGTAAAAATATCCAAGTTCCTCCCTCCCGAAGTAAAGGTTAAGTATAAAGACCTACTCAGACAGTATAAGGATGTTTTCACCTGGTCTTATGATGAGTTAAGAACATATGACACTTCCATAATTGATCACAAGATACCCTTGAAGCCTGGGGTCAAACCGTTTAGGCAAAATCTTAGGCAGATTAATCCAATTTTGTTACCTGTGATAAAAAAAGAAGTTAAGAAACTTTTAGACGCGAAAATAATCGTACCTCTGAGATACTCAGACTGGGTAGAAAACCTGGTCCCGATCAGGAAAAAGAGTGGGGAAATCAGACTGTGTGTGGATTTCCGAAACTTAAGTAAGTCATCTCTCAAGGACAATTATCCGCTGCCCAAAATGGACCATGTGTTAGAAAAAGTAGTTGGAGAAAACCGGATGTCTATGATAGATAGGTTCTATGGTTATAATCAAATTGCCATGAATGAACAAGATAGGGAAAAAACTTCTTTCACCACACCATGGGGTACTTTCATGTATGACAAAATGCCTTTTAGTTTGATGAATGCAGGAGCCACATTCCAACGCGCTATGGACATCGCTTTCATAGGGGAAAGGGATATGTTCGTAGTCATTTACCTCGACGATTTGACAGTTTTATCTAAAACCGATGAAGAACACTTGATTCATCTTAAATAGACTTTTGAAAAATGTCGCAGGTTTGGTCTATCTTTAAACCCAAAGAAATCACATTTCTCCATGCGGGAAGGTAAAATTTTGGGCCATATCGTATCTAGGGATGGAATCAGGATTGATCCTAAGAGGATTGAAGCAATAGATACTATAAATATTCCCAGAAATGTAAAAGAGATTCAATATTTCTTAGGAAGAATAATTTTTTTACGAAGGTTTATCCCCAATTTCGC
>SNQJ01S0223644.1:0-14847 GCA_010110895.2 Picea sitchensis
GTGAGGGTAGTTCAAATCTTGGTTACAGGGGTTCTTGGTTTCTTTCTGGAGGAAGGTTTCAGAGGTGAGAGCTTCCTTTTCTTCGATGAGTCTTCTTCGTCCCTAGGCGGTGGTACTTCGAATTTCTGATTTTTTGTATCACCTTCTTCATCTGGTGTAATGGAAGTCGTCTTTACAGATAGGTTGTCAACATCCTGGACTTCTTCAGTATTCTTTGTCGGTTTTTCTTTCTATGTCTTACTCGGCCCAGGTGTATCTTACGCAGTGTTGGGGCTATCAATGTCAGACGTTTCTGTTGGGTCTTCTGAAATAAGGAGGTCCGTCGACCATTCCTTGGTAATCTCTTCCAAGTCTTCTTTTGTCAGCTTATAATAGGACTGAAGTTGTTCCTGATGCTCATCAACGTGTGGGGTTAGGGATATAAAGTGGCAGTCCATGTTGAACTTTATCAGAGGTCAGAATCTCTGTAAAGTGTTTAGGGTTATGCGAGGTTTTCTCCTTATGGATGCTTTCAATTGGTTATAGTATGTGTGGAAAAAGACATTCGATTTCCATTGCTTTCTCATGTCGTTCGAGTACCATAATGTACTGAACTTCGTGGCTAGTGGCTCAAAGGGATCAAGGTCCGGGAAGGTTGTGCCTTTCGGTAGCTCCCATGAAACAAAAGCGATCAGTATCAGGAGCCAACTAAAATGGAATTCATGCCCCTGATCTTGGGCTTCTCTGCAATCAATCTCCAGTTGATTCACCAAGTACTTCGCCCAGTTCATCTGTAGTCCCTCTGCACACTTTCCTACGAGGTCAAATACAAAGACAAATACTTATGTTGGTCGATTCTTGCGTACTAAATTCCCCGCGATTAGTTGTCTTGTGAGGTGCACTGTGCCACTTTCAATAGAAGCTACCTTGTAGCCTCTTGCACCTTTCTCAACATCGTCATAGGCTTCTTTGATATTTTGCGCAAGAGCACGGTCTACGGTCTTTACAGGATAGTACTCATGGGGATCAGGGCCCTGAATGCTAAGCTCGGTGATCCTATTAATCAGTGTCGGATCAATAGTTATGTGACGATCTAACCATAGGTATCCTCTGTGGTAACTTTCTAGCAACAATTTTACACAAGAATTCAACTCCTAATGTCTGCCGAAATGCAGTATTTTCATAACATTGAGAAAAGTAGACCGCGCGAGGTTCATCGTCCATTGCTGAGGGATGAGCTTCAAATTATTTCCCTTAGTTCTCATCAAGTACTTATACGGGGCAAGCATGTTGTAATCTTTACGGTCCCCCAGGTTGAAGTTGCAAAACTTCAACGCTGTAACCTTGTCTTGATCTACGCGATAGGTGCGTACTCCTTTTGGTAGATATTTAGTGACTAGGGTGTATTCAAAGTCTCTAGGGACACTATCCCTGTTAATCTCACCACTCAAATGGGGTATGTAAGCTCGTAGGATGGATGGCACTAACTTCGCGTTGGCTATGTTGTCCTTATGCGTAGTTCTTCTTTCTGCATCGGCTTGAGATGTTCATGCTCGAGCAGTTGACGAGGAGGCTTGCACTCCTCCTATCGATGATGGTTGGACTCCGGTGGACATTCTTCTTTCTGACATGACTCTCTCAGTCATTAAATCAAGAAGGACCTATGTGACGGATTCCTCAAGTTCGGTGAGCTCCTTATACATACGCACTCGGGAAAGATAATCGGGGTCACGATGATCTCAAAATGTTGTACTAGGATGAACAATCTTCTTTCAATGATCACTGTAGACAATCACTAGTTCTACGGGCTTTGATTTTTCAGTTGGGAAAAGTGTTCTTTGGGCACAGTGCGGCGAGCTAAATAGGAAATTCGTCAATGGTCTACTTGTAATGGGTATGAAGCTTTCATGAACGTTGATCCATCCATTATGGTGTGGTCCAATGGTCTGGTGGTGATCCTTTAATTCTTTTTTGTCCATTCGGGGTGAAATTCGAACGGCTATATCATTCCAACGTCTATATTGCTTCGCCATGGGGAAGTGTCTTATGTCATTATTCTGAGATCCCGGCGAAGCTCAATTACTGTGATTTTTCCTTCTGTGAAGTTTCCTCTGGAATCTTCTGTAACTTTTCAATATTGGCCCTCTTCTTACTTAGCTTCCTAGCCTTCTTTCCAGTGAGCTTCATCTCGATCATCCTTTTTCCATTATGATCCTTATCTTCTCTCGACATAGTCACTTCGTGATGTTGAGATTCTTTCTTCAGATCCAAGGGTAATGCTCCTTCATCATATGGATTAGGTATTTCGGTTTTCTGTAGTTCCTCTAATTCTCTTATATCTTCGACATCCAAGTCCCTGGTGTTCAATAGCTTAGATTTGTTCTCTTGTTCTTCCATCCAGTAGGCGATCTTTCTAGTCGTAAATTCCATGAGTTCTTGCTTCCTCTGTTCTAGGGCTGCCTTTTCTTCTTTTCTTTGGATCTTGTCTTTTTCAATCCAGATATTGCCTAACAAAGCTGGAAATGGGGCATAGTCCTCAATAAATTTAATAACTTTGAATTCTTCCTCTATCGAAGCTCCATGGGTACTCATAGCTATCCGAGTAATCCTGCCACATTGAGTTACCATTTATCCTTTAAGCAACCCTATTTTTCCTAGTGAAGGAACCATAGCAGGCCTTCCTAGGTCTTCCCAAGTACTTTTTGTCATAATTTTCATCTGTGCTCCCTCATCCAAAGCACAGTCAATGTTGAAGTCTCTTATTCTTACTTCGATTTTCTCCTTTTCTTTGAAGATCTTTGACAAACTGGCATCTTTATGTTCATCCAAGGTTTCTTTCATTTTTAGCAACATAATCTTTGATTCTTTTGGGGGTTCTTATATAATCTTAGTTTCTTGATCTCCTTCAGGGTTTGCTTGCTCCATATTCAACTTTTCAAGTCTAGCAATCATTCTAGGGCAATCCAGTACTTCATGGTCCATAGCCTTACAACATAGGAAACTAGGGTTTCTCCCAGGGCATTCCTTAGCAAGATGTCCTGGTCTTCTACAAATGTAACAAAGAGTTAATCCTCTCTTTCTCTTCAATGATCCCCAACTTTTCTTGTATTGCTTGCTAGTGTCATAATGGTTAGCCTGCAAAAATTTCTTTCTAGGATCCTGCATACATTGGTTAGTCCAAAAATTCTTTCTATGCATAGGTATAACATATCTTTCATTATTCTTATCAGATATATTCATATCAAACATTCTTTCATCTAATAATTCCCTAGTTTTCAAGCTAGGACAAAATCTATCAAGCATACCTAAATTCATACTTTAGAAACAAAAACAAAATCAGTTCTTTTACTTCTACAGGGCACAAAGCTTCCAGATCTAAGAACTTTTAACTATTCTTACCTTTATCAAAGCACAGAGCTTACATATCTTACTTCTTTTCTTCAGTATCAACCTCTTTTATTGCAGATATGACTTCTTTCATTCAGATATGTCCTTCCTTATTCAACATAGATCTTTTTAGATCAAGTGGATCATTGTGCACTAGGGAATAGATCCACGCACAGAGCTTTCACAATTTCAGGAAAAATCTTTGCACAAAGATTCTTCTGCTCAGTTCCCAGCAATCATAGTTTCAGGTCTCGGCAAAGGAACCATTTTTTGGCACAGCGGCATACCCAGGGTTCAATGTTACACCAACACACCAACAAAACCCTAGCTACCAGCCCTTTCGACAACACCTGTGAAGCAGATGAAGTCTCACCTGAGGTAGAGACAAGGGTGGTTGCAAGACTCAGGTGTCTGCAACCTTAGCTGGGACACAAATTTGTGATTATAACACTTAGCAATCACCTAGCATAGATTACTCATCAATATTAAACACTCATGATACTTCGCATATCACAAAGCATCACAATATGTACTTAGATTTTAGATAATCCAACACTTAGCCTCAACGAGACAGATTAGATTTGGCAGATCAAGCACTAAGCATATTACATACCAGAACTAATATTCATTCATATCTTAGAAGCACAAAGCATAAATAGATATATCTAAACACATCAAAGCACTTAGTAAAGAAAGAGACAAACACATCAGGTCGAGGCACAGAGCACAACACACATATTTATCGTGGTTCACCCACACCCTGGGGATACTTCCACAAAGTCTTCTTCTTTATTAGCTTTAATTACTCAGGTTACAACACAGAGCCATCTGAATCCCTCTTCGCATAGGAAAGAATATCTATGTAGCTCGCTAGATCCTTCTTCCTTGCACTACAACACAAAGTCTTCTATAGTCTCTCACAGGGACTTGCACTCGGATTTGCAAGTCTTACATAAAATGCACAAAGCCTTGTTCACACAGATTCAACCCTTGGCACTTAGCCTACATCACATAGATATATCATCCACTCCCTCTCTATATGGCCTAGACATATATATATATATATAATAGGCCTAAACATGGGTAAACCCATGGGTTGACATCCCAATCCCATTACATTATCCCCCAAAACCCAAAAAGGGGTCTAGCTTCCATGCTTTCCACTTCACGTTGTGCTCCATCTTTGACAAGCTATCAAAGTCCCAAAAACGGTTAAATATGACCAAGTGTTCCTCAAAACTTGGTCAAGGGCCAACACTGAGACATCAAATAATGTGTTGGCTGTGGAGAATAGGGGAAGAAAAATGGAAAGAGGAAAGATTCCATGGAACTGTGGGAAGTCTAGGAAGGGTAGATCCAAATCCATACAATCAAAGATAGAGTGTTGGAATTGTGGGAAGATAGGATATCTGAAGAAACACTGCAGATCTCCAAAGAAACAAGGAGATGGACATCATGAGAAAAAACAATAAGAAAATGTAGCAGGTCATGTGTTACAAGATGCTTTGATTCTTTCTTTAGATAATATTATTGAGTCTTGGGTAGTATATTTAGGGGCTTCATTTCATGCCACACCCCATAGGAAATATTTTCGAGATGTTTTTAATAGGTTTTTCCGGATGATGATGAACCATGTAATATTGTTGGAAAGGGAAAGGTACAAATTAAGTTAAATAATGGAAACCAATGGTTACTGAAAGATGTGAAAAATATTCCATATTTGAGAAGAAATTTAATTTCAATAGGGAAATTTGGAAGTGAAGGTTGTATATCTACATTTACAGATAAGGCATGGAAGGTCACTAAAGGATCACTAGTAATAGAAAAAGGAGAGAAGGTAGGTACATTGTATTTATGTAATTATAATGTCGAATCTTCTATTTATCTAGCTTCTACAAGAGTGGATACAACACCATGGCATCGTAAGCTTAGACACATGAATGATAAGGGGATGCAGATACTTCAAAAAAGGAATTTGTTTCCAGATCTTAAACAAGTTTATTTAGATTTATGTGACCACTGTGTTTATGGAAAACAAAAGAGTCATATTTCTTAGAGTCGGAAAGGAAAAGAGGAGTGAAAATTTAGAGCTTGTGCATACAGATGTATGGGGACCAGCTCAAGTATCATCTCTTGGTGGCTCTCGTTATTGTGTTACTTTTTTTTATGATGCAACTAGAAAAACTTGAGTTTATTACATTCGAAAAAAATCTGATGCTTTTGTCACTTTTAAGAAATGGAAAGCTTTGGTTGAAAATGATATGGGAAAAAGATTGAAGTGTCTCATGTCAAATAATGGAGGTGAATACTACAACAAGGAGTTTGATAATTATTGTTCATACCATGGGATTCATAGAGAGAAGATATTTCCAGGAACACCACAATAAAATGGTGTGTTAGAAAGGATGAACAAGACGATCATGGAATGTGCAAGGAGTATGAAATTGCATGTAGAGTTTCCCTTGCAGTTTTGGCCAGATGTTGTAGATACTTGTTGTTTAATTAATAAACAGAAGGGATTCAAGCTCCTTGGATGGAAACATTCCAGAGGAGGCATGGGCATGTAAAAAGGTAAATTACTCATTTATGAATACTTTTGTTTGTGAATCATTTGTCCATATTGATAAAGAAAATAGAACAAAGGTTGAGGAAAAATCCAAGAAACGTACCTTTATTGGATATGGTCTTAACGAATTTGGTTATCGCTTATGGGATTATCAAAATAATAAAATCATTAGGAGTAGAGATGTGGTATTCAATGAAAATTTCATGTACAAAGATTAGTTGCAGGGAAAGAAATAGGAAAAGGAAAACACATAATACATAGTTCTTCATGAAATCAAATAAAATGAAATTCCAAAGGTACCAGAAAATCAAAATGTACAACAACGGGAGTAGTAGGTACCTCAAATTCATACAAGTGTTGTTAGGAGATCTACCAAGTTAAGTAGACCCCCTAAACGATACTCTCCTTCATTGTATTATTTATTGTTGATTGATTTTGGTGAACCAAAAAATTATGAAGAGGCAATGCAGGTAGACACTAAAATGAAGTGGGAGGAAGGCATGAAAGAGGAAATAGATTCCCTGGTAAATAACCAGACTTGGGACTTGGTTCAATTTCATGTAGAAAAAAGAGCATTGCAGAATAAAGGGCTTTACAGGTTGAAGGAAGAAGATGGAGGGAAAAAGTAGTATAAGGCCATACTTGTTGTAAAGGGGTTTGCACAGAAGAAAGGTATAGATTTTGATGAAATGTTTTCTCCTGTTGTTAAAATGACTTCAATTGGGAGTATTTTAAGTCTTGTGGTAGTAGAATATTTGCATCCTGAACAATTATATGTAAAACAAACTTTTCTCCATGGGGATTTGGAGGAAGATATTTATGTGCAGCAGCCACAAGGGTATGAAGTCAAAGGGAAAGAGAATTTAGTATGCAAATTGAAGAAGAGATTGTATGGCCTAAAAAAATCTGTAAGGCAATGATATTTGAGTTTTGACAAGTTTATGACAGAACAAGGTTATAGTATATGTCATTCTGATCATTGTGTTTATTTTAAGAGGCTAGAAAATGGTAGTTATATTATCTTACTACTGTATGTAGATGACATGATTGTTTTATGGTATGACATGTAGGATATAAATGTGCTCAAAAGGAAATTAGCAAATTAATTTGTGATGAAGGATTTGGGTGCTGCAAAGAAAATCCTTGGTATGAGAATAACAAGAGACGGGAAAAATCACAAATTGACATTGTCTCGGGGTGAGTACATAGAGAAGGTGTTGGAGAGGTTTAGAATGAAGAATGAAAAACCAGTTACTACACCTTTGGCCAACCATTCATTTCATATTAACCACAGAAATGTGTCCTAAGACATATGATCAGATAGAATACATGTCTAGGGTCCCTTATTCATCAACAATTGGAAGATTGATGTATGTTATGGTGTGCACAAGACCAGATTTTACACATCCAGTGGAAGTTGTGAGAATTTATATGAATTTTGGGTCGTTATATTATTTGCAGTGAACATCCAGTTGAGGTGGATTGACTAACAGTCGAATTTGAAGGAATCGACAACAAATCGAAGGTCAAGGTGGTTCAACTTTGTAAAGTTGAAGTCGAAGTTCGAGGTCGTAAAGACATCAACAACAAGTTCAAGAGTTCAACCTAAAATAGGTCAACAGGCATGCATATGGAAACCGACCGAAGACCGAATGAAGGTCGAATGATAGTTGACTAGTAATTCAACTTGGTAGTCAACTATAACAAAATCATGAGATTCGCGGAATTTGTAGCCAATGATCTGCATGGATATATAACCATTTTTGGGCGTCTTTTATTTAGGGTTTTTCCTATTGTAAATATTATAAATAAGGCATGTTGTAATTCTATAAAAGCTATTTTCTATTTTTTAGATTATGAATGGATAATCTCCAAGAATCAATAATCATAGAGTTTGTTGGTCATGTAGATGCAAGTCGAATTGGCCATAGGGTCGTTCTTGTGTATGCAAGAGGGTATGATGTTGATTGTGTCTTAGGTGTGGACCAAGGTTAGACATGTAACCTTTTGATCTGAATGAATAAGACAACAAGAGAGAAAAACACTCAAGGAATGTTGGTTTTCCTGGTTTAGGTTTCCAAGGTAAAATATATGTGTATTGTGTGTTTTCTTTGTCATTTACTTTCTTGATTAAACATTCCTCTCTTCTGTTAGGTTTAGCATGGAAGTGTTCCTCATTTCCTAACATGTGGTATTAGAGCTTGGTTTAACAACCTTGTATCTGAGCTAAACCGTAGGTTCACTATGAGTCCTAAGTCATAAATATTTAAAGATCGTTTTAAATAATGGTGAGCAACTCGAGAATAGAGATCAAAAAATTCAATGGCCATAATTTTGAGTTTTGGAAGCTTAAAATTGAAGATCTCCGTGTACATCGGGAACAATGGAAAACAATCTGTCTAGGTACCATGCCAATAAGTATGTCGATGAAAGAATGGGAGAAACTTGAGAGAAGAGCAAGGAGTACGATTCGACTTTGTCTTGTAGATCCAATACTATTGAATGTATCAGGTGAAGATTCGACCAAGAAACTCCGAGACAAATTGGGAAGCTTGTATCAGTCAAAATACCTATTAAATAATTTGTTTCTCAGAAAGAAATTGTATCTTCCGAGGATGAGTGAGGGAAGTTAGGTGACTAAGCAATTAAATGTGTTTAATACCATTATAATCCAATTATATTCTATGGATCTTAAAATCACCGAGTAGGAGAAATGTATTATCCTATTATGTGTTTTTTAGACTCCTGGGATATCTTAGTTGTGGCTATAGGGACTAATACAACCAAATTAGTGATAGAAGACGTGGTTTCATCTCTATTCTCAGAATAAATGAGAAGGAATAACATGGAAGGATCGACCAAAGATGCTTTAGTGATGAGAGGTCAACTGATTGACAGAGATAAAAGAAAATTCTCCGGTAGAAATTATAAGTTGAAGGGTAGATTTAAATCCCATGTTTATTCAACAAGAAGATGTTGGAAATGTGGTAAAGATAGGAACTACAAAAGGGACTAAAATTCTAAGGAAATGGAAGTCAGTACAAGATCCTACGATAATAAATTGACTAAGAGAAAGACGACTCTAGATAAGGGAGGTGATGTGTACCTGGCGTCAACCAGTACACAGTCGGATCAACATGTTTGTTTGATTGACTCAAGAGCATCATGTCATATGACACCACATAGAGAATGGTTCTACAAATATGAACAATATGAAGGAGGAGACATGGTTTTGGGAGACAACTTGATAACCAAAATTATCGGATGAGGAAGCATTCAACTGATACTGCAGTATGGGAGGAGTAGAACCCTTACATGTGTGCTACACATTTTGGGTTTGGAAAGAAACCTGATATATGTTAGAAATATGAGTGTTGTAGGGGTGCACACTCTATTTCAGAAGGATTTTTACAAGATGGTTAAAGGTTTAATGGTCTTAATTAAAGGATTTCAAATTTGAACCATGCACAAGTTATTAGGGAATGTTGAATCGAATGGATACAACAACATCACTATTCCTGAAGTTGAATCAACTTGAATCGACTTGGGCTGAGTCGATTCAAACCAAATCGACAAGTCTTCATAAAGTCGACCCGACCATGCTATGGCATGAGAGGATGGGACACATTAGAGAAAAAGGACTTCGAGCTATGCATAACAAAGGTATGGTCGAAGACTTTCTTGCGTGTAATTTAGAAGTCGATGTTTGTGAACATTGTATATATGGAAAACAAATTTGGGTGAGTTTACCATATGGAGTGAGAAGGGAAAATGGGATTGTAAATTTGGTTCACAGTGATGTGTTTGGCCCTGTTTCGGTGCCTTCACTTGGTGGATCCATGTACTATGTCTCCTTCATAAATGATTTTTCCAGGAAGACATAGATATATTTCCTGAGGAAGAAATAAGAGATTCAAAGAGTTTAAATATCTTATAGAAAACCAGACATATAAGAAGATTAAGGTGCTGAGAAATGAAAATAGCAGTGAATTCTGTAGAAAATAATTTGATCAGTTCTTCAAGTAGTGTGGCATAGCATGCTTAAATAACACACAATATACCCCACAACAAAATGGAGTTGTTGAAAGAATGAACAAAACATTGATGGACAAGGAACAAAACATTAATGGACAAGGAAAGGAGCATGTTAAGTGGTGCTAGGATTGCACAAGAATTTTGGGTGGAGGTAGTCAGCACTGAAAAATACCTATTGAATGTGTCTCCTTCGTCGGTGCTAGTCGACACGACCCCATATGAGGTATGGTCAGGTAAGAATCCTTCAGTTTCACATATCAAAGTATTTTTCTATGATGCATTTGTGCATGTTCCCAATGAAAAGAGGAGCAAGTTGGAAAATAAGGTAGTCAAATTCGTTTTCATTGGATACAAAGAAGGAAGGAAAGGATATAAGATCTGGGATATCGCATCAAGGAAAACAATGTACAATCGAGATATGGTCTTCAAATAATTCGGAAGTAAGTATGATATTGAATAAATTGTTCAGACCGAGAATAATCTAGGGACGGTGTGGTTTGAACTGAGGAACGAAGAAGAAGATTTAGATGAGTCGAATGAATCAGAAGAAGAGGTGGAAAAATTGACCCCGATTGTAAGGAGGTTGGAAAGAGTAAGAAAACCAGTTGAAAGGTATGGTTCGTCCAACTTCCATTCCACATTCATGTTAAATTCCACTAACGATGAGCCCAAGTCGGTTGGGGAGGTAGTCAACTCAGTAGAGGGGAAACTTTGAAAGGACTCCATGGTCGAAGAGATGGAATCCTTGCACAAGAATGAGACATGGGACTTAGTCAAATTACCTAGTGGAAGAAATCATGTCAGTAGAGAATGAGTATTCAAGAAGAAGATGAACATAACAAGTTAAGATGAGAAATTCAAAGCTTGAATGGTAACGAAAGGATATTCCCAAGTTGAAGGAGTCAACTTCGGTGAGATTTTTTCCCCTATCGGAAAATTAAATTCCATTAGAGTACTAACGTCTCTAGATGCATCATTTGATCTAGAAATATAATAGATGGATGTGAAGAAAATGTTCCTACACAGGGACATGGAGGAGAAAATCTACATGAAGGATTTGTAGTAAAGGGAAATAAATATTTGGTGTGCAAACTAAAAAGATCACTTTATGGTTTAAAGCAATCACCAAGGATATGGTACCAAACGTTTGACACATACATCCTTAGTTTGGGGTTTGTGAGAAGAAAAGTTGATCACTGCATATATTCCAAATAAGAAGGTGTGTGTTTCATATATGTAGCATTGTATGTCGATGACATGTTGCTGATTGGAAGCAACATGAACGCAATAAAGGAGGTGAAGAAGCAATTATCCTCCAAGTTCGACATGAAGGATCTCAATGTAGAAAAATTCATTATGGGAATGGAGATTAAGAGAGATTGGGAAACTAGAAGGATGTGGTTGAACCAAACAAAGTATATTGAAACAATATTGAAATATTTCAACATGCAGGATTGCAAACCTGTGAAGGTTTCAATTCTTGTGGGAGAAAGGCTAATTATTGAACAATGTCCAAGGACACAGGAGGAAATAGAGGACATGGCATGTGTTCTTTATGCAAGTGTTGTTGGTAGTCTAATGTATGTTATGGTCTGCACTCGACCTGACATTTCCCATGTAGTGGGAGTGTTGAGCAGATGCATGTCGACACCTGGGAAGGAGCATTGGAAAATTGTCAAGAGAGTATTCAGTTATTTGTGTGGCACAAAATATTATGTTGTATGCTACCAAGGAAAACCTAGAGGTGATAGTGAATTAAATGTACATGACTTTGTCGATGTTGACTAGGCTAGAGATCTAGATTGATGGAGGTTGACTAATGGATATGTGTTCAAAATGTTTTTTGGAGGATCCAACTGGATGAGTAAATGATAGGTGGTCATATCCCTATCAACAACAGAAGTTGAATACATGGCAACCACTCATGGAAGAAAATAAGCAGTATGGTTGTAAAGGATGTGTTTAGGAATCGGGTTTGAGTAGATAGATACAAATATAAGTTGTGACAGACATAGCACAATATTTCTAGTAAAGAACCTGGCTTATCATTCTAAGACTAAGCACATTGATGTACAATACCATTTCATGAGAGACATGGTGGAAAGAAAAAAAGTGTTGTTGGAGAAAGTAGACACGTTGGAAAACATAGTAGACTCTTCGACCAAGTTTGTGAGTGTTATGAAGTTCTCTTGGTGTAGAGAGGAAATGGGAATTGTTTCCCTGGGTCTATGAATGAGACTTCAATTGTCTCTAGGTTTCAGTAAAGAAAACAACAAATGCTAGAATGTTGGGTTTTTATATTCTTTGCAATGAAATTCCAGTCGAGGTGGATTGAATAATAGTCGAATTCAAAGGAATAAAAAACAATTCAAAGGTCAAGGTGGTTCAACTCGGTAAAGTCAAAGTCGAATTTAGAGGTGGTTCGACTGGGTAAAGTCAAATTTGAATTTAGAGGTGGTTCGAGGTGGTAAAGACATACACAAAAAATTGAAGAGGTAAAATGACAAGAGATCAACATGTGTGCATGTGGAAATTGATTGAAGACCGAATGAAGGCCGACTGGTAGTCGACTGGTAATCCGACTTGATAGTTCACTGTAACAAAATCCTGAGATTCATAGGATTTGTAGCCAATTATCTACATGGATCTGTAACTATTTTTGGATGCCTTTTATTTATGGTTTTTCCTACTGTAAATCCTATAAAGAAGGCATGTTGTAATGTTGTAAAAGATAATTTTTAGATGATGAATGGATAATCACCAAGAATCAATAATCATAGAGGTTGTTGGTCATGTAGATGTAAGCCGAATTGGCTACATGGTTGTTCTTGTGTAAGAAAGAGGGTATAATGTTGATTGTGTATTAGGTTTGGAACAAGGTTAGACATGTAACCTTTTATTCTGAATGAATAAGACAACAAGAGAGTATATCGCTTAAGGAATGTTGGTTTTCTCAGTTTGGGTCTCCAAGGTAAAATCTCTATGTACTGTATGTTTTCTTTCTCACTTAATTTCTTGATTAAATATTTCTTCCTCTCTTCTGTTAGGTTTAGTGTGGAAGTGTTTCTCATTTCCTAACAATGAAAAAATCAAGTAAAGAACATTGGGAGGTGATAAAGTGGATTCTCAAGTATTTGAGAGGTACTACTACTCATGCACTATGTTTTGGAGGTTCAAACATTTTTCTACAAGGACAAATTGATTCAGATATGGAAAGTGATAAAGATAGTAGTAGGAGCACCACATGATATGTTTTTACTATAGGTGGAACATCAATAAGTTGTATTTTGAAACTACAAAAGGTTGTTGCACTTTCAACAGCAGAAGCAGAGTGTGTTTCCACTACAAGGGATAGTAAAGAGATGATTTGGTTACAAAGGTTTAGGGAGGAATTGGGAAAGAAACAAGAGAATAGTAGGTCGTAATATTACATCTAGAGTTCCATTCATCTTGCAAATAACTCAACCTTCCATTCTAAGACTAAATATATAAAGCTCATGTACCATTTCATACAATCCATTTTGGAAGATGGACAATTGAAGTTGGAAAAGATACATACTAGATAGAATCCTACAAACATGTTAACAAAGGTAGTAAATAGGGAGAAATTGAGTTCCTGTTCAATTTCAGTTGGCATTCAAGCATGAAGGTGAAGTTGAGAAACTTTTCAAGTCTAAAGTTGAAGTATATTCCAACAGATGCAGTAATAGTGAAATTGTTGTTATTAGTATCCAAGTGGGAGATTGTTGATTGTGGAGATGTAATATCCCCAATAGATATAGGCTAGGATATTGGTTTTGATGTCCAATTATATTTTTTCAGGTTATGTGTCTTTTCCAAATACTTTGCATTACCTTTGTTTTTATGATATAAACTCATTGATGATTTTTGACAAACACTTTGCATGTAGGCATTTTGTCAAACATATGGCATACAAATTAAATACACCAGAACTAGAAGAGACAATATTTGGCATTTTATTATGCACATAATATGATTCAAACAACAAGGTAACTAGTGGCTACTGTAGAAACTATAATTCACTAGTAAACTAAAATCAAAACCCAAAACTTGGAAATGATGCCACTATCTCATCAGAGCTACTTCCACTTCTCAAAGACTCTCCCAACAGCTCGTTGCATGGATATGGCCAAAGAAGGGTCTTCTGCAATCAACAAACCTCTTGCAGAGTTCCTCATGGGATGAAGCTGGATAACTAGCGTTGCTTCACGGGACACATATAGACAACAAGCAAGGATTTGTGGGACCCCCTATACTAGTCGTGTGAGGATACCACAATAGACTTGCAAAAAATACACATGTCCCTAAGTAACAAGGAGAACCCCCTGAAAAATTTGATACTTGCAAATCTCCTATGCAAGTCGATACCTCCAACTAAAAACCAAACCCCAAATTCATGCTCCAATGGAAATCCTGGATGGATTCCCTTCTTGTCTAGCTAGGGTGGATATTACACTACCAAAACTAAACTACAATGGTTGAAGGGTTTTTGTAAACCCTAACAAAACAATGGATCCAAGAGCACTCCAAATTGAGATATCAAATCATAATGCCAAAGTGAGATCAAATCATGATGCATTGTATCCTACTGAAATCCCAGGGTCCCAAGCTATCCTCAGAAAGGAACCACCATGTTGATGCTACATCACTCTGATTATATTCATCCGACCATTGTTCCCACTATGCATTCCCCTCTCATGTAACTCCATGTTAACATATATACAAGGGTTGAACCTACTATCATGAATAATAGTTGGCATAGGCATCCATGTGAAGTCACAACCTATAAATCCATTGTCATACTCGATCCCAAATATCAGAAAATGAAGTCTCTACCGGTAACTAACAATGACTCTTGG
>SNQJ01S0223646.1:0-14847 GCA_010110895.2 Picea sitchensis
TACCCTGTGAGGCCCAAAAATCCATGCAATATTTTGAGAGTCTTTGGGTGTGGCCAGTCTTGCATAGCTTCAATATTTTTTGTGTCCACCCTGACGCCATCCTTTCCCACCAGATGACCCAAGTATTCTACTTCTGAGGCACCAAAAGCACATTTGGATTGTTTTAGGAAAAGTTGGTGTTGAGAGAGTAGGTGTAGAACTTGATCCACATGAGTAAGATGGTCTGTCCAGGTTTTTCTATAGATGAGGATATCATCAAAGAAAAATAAGACAAAATGATGGAGAAAAGGGCGGAAGACATGGTTCATGAGGCTCTAGAAGGTGGAGGGGGCATTACACAAACCAAAGGGCATGACCAAAAACTCATAGTGGCCCTCATGAGTGAGAAATGTGGTCTTGGGAATGTCAGCCTCTTTCATACATATCTAGTGATAGCCCAAGTGAAGATCAAGTTTGGTAAAGAATTGGGTGCCACTCAATTCATCCAGGAGGCCATCAATGATAGGGTTGGGAAATTTGTCTTTGATGGTCAGTTTGTTGAGAGCACGAAAGTCAGGGCACATTCTCCAAGAACCTTCTTTCTTCAGTACCATGATGACCAGAGACGAGTAAGGGCTCGTACTAGGATGGATGATGCTGACAGTAAGGAGTTCTTGGACCATTTTTTCAATTTCATTTTTTTGTGCAAAGGGGTGGCGATATGGACGGATATTGGGGGGAAGGCTTCCTGGGACAAGGGGAATGGAATGATCATGAACACCACGGGAAGGAGGGAGTCCTTGGGGAGTGGAAAATACCATTTGATGTTTAGAAAAGAGGGCTTGGAGGTCTTGGGGCACTGGGGGTGTCTCTGTGGCTTGTATGGCATGGAGTTGGGCAATGACACCAGAATGACCTTTTTTGAGCACTTTTTCCATGTGATGAGAACTGATGACCTCGGGTGAACCAGCAATGATGCCTTGGAATTTATATTGGTGGCCTCCTTGGTTGAATTGCATGGTTAAGTTCTGAAAATCCATGAGAATGGGACCCAAAGTCCTTAGCCAGTCTACACCCAACACAATGTTGCAACCACCCATGTCAATAGAAAACATATGGGATTTTAGGTGGTAGTCACCGATTTGGAGACACACATTTTCACAACTCCCACCACATTTCATAGAACCACCATTGGCAATCATGATTTGGAAATTGTTGACAGCATGGATGTAGCAATGGGTTTCTTGGCCAATGCGGCGATGAATAAAATTTTGGGTGCTGCCACTATTAACGAGAATGATTACCTTTCGGTGCTTGATGTAATCGATTAACTTGAGGGTTTGGGGGGCAGAGAAGCCAGTGAGAGCATTGAAGGAAATGATTAGTTCCACTTCGGGAGGGTTGGAGGGAGGGTTTATGTCAGTGATTTCTGGTGACTCGGGCACAAGGGGAGAGTCAACATCCTCTTCTCCAATATCCTCAGAGATGGCCATAAAAGGCTTTTGTTCCTTACATTTGTGGCCTAGGAAATATTTGTCATCATAATTATAACAGAGGCCTTTGAGTTGGCATCTAGCCATTTCAACCCTAGTTAATTTTTGGATCTTTAATGGGGTGGAGGGAGTAGTGGGGTTTACTGGTTTAGGGTGAGGGATAAAGGAAGGCTTACGGTTTTGAGAGGAAACAATTTGTTGTGCTTCTTTAACTTTTTTAGTAGCCTCCACCCACATCGTAGGTTGAGCCATGAGGACATGGGCCCAAATCTCCTCCTTGAGGCCACTGATAAAACACTCTTGAAAGAAATCATCAATCATGCCCTCTGTTCGGAAATCCATGCACTCAAATGCAGCTATGAAGTCTTCTACTGTGCCTAATTTCTTCAATTTTGTCAAATGGCCCAAATGGTTGGTGTCAGTGTCAAAGTGTTCATAAAGCTCAGTCACAAATTGGGTCGAAGCAATATACCCTTGACGGGAAGTTTTTCTTCATTTACACCATTGCCAACGTTCTTGATCTAGATGGAGAACACCATACCAGAGTTTGTCCAAGTCATCTGTAATGTTGTAGAGAGAATAATGTTCCATTTGGTATTAAGCATTTGATGGGGTTCGAACCATCAAATTTGGTTACATCCACCCATGGAAGGTCATGTCACATTGAAAGTGATGGGGCTGAAAGGAATGGGAAGAAGTTTCACCTTAGGTCTGTATGTGCATGGAAAGAGAGTCATCGGTAGGGATCTTTAGTTTGGTGTGAGTGATGAAAAGATAGATTCAAAGTGGGTGAATTGGGTTTGTGTTTGACTTTATGCATTCACAGGTACGGATGCATTTATGGATACATTTATGGTGGTATTGATGATGTATCACGGAGGCAATAGTAGCATTGATTTGTTACACTTCTTGTTGGGTCTCGAGAGCTTCGATTACAAGATTTTAGTGAGACTCGGTTCTCGGCTCACGGTATGGACCATGAGATGGAGTGAACTAAAAAGGGTAATGGTTCATAATTTTGTAGAAAAATGATATGGATGAATGTGATAAGGAGAAGAAATTAGATCTAATAGAGCGAGGGTCTCAAATAATGGTGAAAAATTTCGAGACTTTTATAGTTCTGGGGTTATACTGGTTTGAAGAATCTTTGCGGTCTTTGAAATCCCAAATTATTAACCCGAGAAAGAAATGTGTATTTGCCAGCAAACGTGGCAAAAATAGATCTCGTAAGTTTAATTTGTTTATGTTGCTGTTTATGTTCCCCAAGGTTAGGTATTCAAAGGTTTTATAGACAAGGGTTTTCCCTGTGTTGTAGCTCTCTGATATGTGTGAGGGGTCCAACAGTAGTACCAGCCCAATATCTCAGGCACTAACTAAGGAAGATAGAAAGTACCCTTAGCTGTACTACCGACTACCGGTACTAGAGTATCTTCGAGTGGGGTTATACTTTGGTTTGAAGAATGTTGTAGTCTTGGAATCCCCAAATTCTTAACGAGGAAGAAAAGTGTAGTTGCCAGCAACCCGAACATAGATGCGTGGCAATAGATCTCATCGGTTTAATTTGTTTATGTTTATGTTTATGTTCCCCAAGGGTTGGTATTCAAGGGTTTTATATGAACGGGGTTTTCCAGTGCTATAGCTCTACGATATAACGTCGCCGAGGGTCCAAGGTAATTACTCATTAATATCGGGGCATTAACTAAGGAAGATAGACTATACCCTTAGACGTACTACATTACGTAGGTACTAGAGAGTATCTTCGAGTGTTGTTCTCGGTGACACTATAGAAGTCGAGGTAGTAGATGAGTTTATCTAAAGAGGGCTTGAAATTTAAGTGTCGATTACAAAAGTGTTGTTTGATGCACTACCACTCGAAGGGGTACCAGCGGGGGTTACAAGGGGTGTAACAAACATAAGAACCACTTGTATTTCATCCATGTATGAATCCCTCAACCAAGGTTTTATACTAGCAATAGCCGGATCTGTGGCTTAGAGACGCCGTAATACGTCTCTACTTTGAAAAAAATACCCACAATTTATACCAAGGAAATACGATACCACTTACAGAGATACGGATATAAAAATTATGTATAATAGAAATAAAATGCTATAAATGGTAGAATAGCAATTAGATATCCAACCTTGTAATCTCCTTAATAACGAGGAAATGATATAAGGCGACCCAATGAAATAACACTTTGAGTTGACAATGTTCTGGGGCCTCTTGAGGGGCAGCCTCAATCAAACAGAGCTTTGTTACAATAATCTCAAGATAGGGTTTTTCATACCCTACGACTCTTATTATACCCGTATGTCTATTAATAGAAACATCTGAAGGGAAGATCCTTCTAGAAGTGAAAGCTCCTATTAGGTCTTCTTATCTATACTTATTCTATTTTATTGAAGGCCTTATTAATATTGACCTTTATTACATCTGAATACATTGATCTAAATAGGGTTGGGACAACCTGACTCTTGCTAATTTTGGGCTTCGGGACCTTGGACCTTTGATGAACAACTTTAGCCATATTTTAGATTCCTGATTCCCTTGATAATTTTCCACCATCAATCTCTCATGATGTGATCTACTATCTAGATTTAACCTTTGATCGACCTATGCATTCAGGATTTTCACCACTTAGGGACCTTGGAGAATTTGGGACTTTAGGACCTCAGAGAGTTCAGGACTTTGGGCTTCATGAAACTTGTGCATTTCTCCATGCAAATCCTTTGATTCGCGAAATAGTGAATCCATTGATTTGTCGCCACCTGCCCCTCTTGATTGAACAGTCCAGATCTACTTCACACTTCATGAAGTTTTCCTTCACCTCATTTCAAAACTCCCAAAAGTTATTTTCTTTGTAGCTAGGATATGGCGTCGTGTGTCCATTTGATCAATGTCTCATGCTCATTTTAGGCTTCGAGGCTTCAAATGTTTTTCTCTGGCACTATACTTCAAGCAACTTTTAAGATTCCGAATGCAGTGAGCCGTGATCTCACTTTACTTACGGAGACTATCCGCCAACGAAGATTAAGCGCACACTCTCACACTAATATTCCAATTTGGCGTGAGATACTACGAGCGTTGCGCTTTGGCGCTTCCTATGAATACCAGAACTTGGATTACCTTACGCCTTAAGAAACTATATGTGATAATATTTGTGTCCACGTGCAGTTCGATTACTACCTTAGTTGTTGGGCTATGGAGTCCCTTACTCAAAACTTTCGTTGAAGAAAATAGGGAAATATGTACTACTACTCTACTAAAATGAAAATAAACACATATGTGGGCTCTAGAGGAGATTATTTATGTACAATCCCTAGACAAATTGATTTTTACAGAGTGTTAGGTGAAATAAAAGAACTTCCACGAGCCATTTCAAACAACTTCTAATTGAGAAACTTATTTACTCATCCTTTGGTTAGCGAGGGATAATGAAAATGTGACATTAAATTGATTACATTCTTCATCTCTCCTCCTAGTGCTGAAGGTAATATGAAGCTGGGAGGCTTCAATAAATGGAGGAAATTCAACTCCATGTACTCCCCTACATGTTCATAAAATAGGTGATAAAACTTCTTGGGTTGGTAACATAAAGCCTTCTCTATCTTCTGGGTTCTCACATCTAGTGATTGCCTATATGGAAACATGGGTGGAGTGAAATTTGGATCCCAACAATCTGTTCACCTTTCTTACTAATTCTTCCCTCTACTCACACTTAAACTCAATTCAGCAGTGAAGTTAATAATTAGTCCCTCACTTCCATGTGCATTGCTTGTCTATTTTTTGTGTTGAATCATGTATTGATTTTCCCATTTGACCTCCACTCATAAATCAAACATCCACCAAACACTTTGATAGGTACTGGGTTATTCTCGCAATCTAAGGGGTGACTCTTAGTGCTAATAGAATAATGTTGGAAGACTTGGTATTTCCATGAGAAATTTGTGTGTCTTTGGGAATGTGCAAGCTAATGATGGTCTCTTGACATGTTAGTGACAATGCAAACATGGAAAAAACAATGTGTGTTAGCTTGGAGGGATTATTCAAGTATAATTTTACAATGAATTTGGATATAGTGTAAAGGAAAAGCGTGGGAATCGAATTAGTTTTTTGAATATATAAATTTTATTCATGGGAATTTGTTAATAACTATGTTAAATTTGAGTTTTTCTAGGTGGTATGTTATTTTCTAAAATATAATGTATATTTATTTTTTTAGTGTGAAGTTGATTACCTTAATGATGGAATTTCCTTCTAAAATCTTGTATAATTGTAGAGAACCATTGTTCTAGTGAAATTTATTTTTGAAAATTTATAATGATGTTATATTTTTTGAATTAAAATCAATATATCATTGAAATAATAATTCCTTCCACTAGTATAGGCTACAAGGGTCTTAACATTATAAAGGTTCCTTTGTTTTTAGAACATAGATGTTAGTCTCTTCTAGTGTAGAGTATAACTCATTTTAGAAATGGTTAATTTGAAAAATGTTATAGTAGAGATAAAGGGTATGTATTCTAGGATTTTTGATATATGTGAAGACAAAGATATATTAAAATAGTAAGCAATATTTATTTAAAAATATATGTTTGGAATGCATGAATGGTATCTATGTCTATAGTTTCATGAACAATAGTTTCTATAATACAAAATAACATAAAAATAGAGATATAGAGGAGGTATTCATAAAAATGGAGGTTTTATCTATTTGCAGACCAAACCACTAAGTTTGTCATCCTAACCTAAATGTAGAATGACAAGGTCAACATACACTTACTCTAGAGTTTTCATTCCCGCCCCAAAAAATTGAATTCTAAATAGCATGTTGTGTGTGTGTTTACTAGGAATGAGTACTTTCACAATATATGTTGTTTTTGTATATCTATATCAACCTCTTATAGGTTTATTATCCATTTTCCAATGTGTGAGGAAATGCTAGAGTAGACATTATTTTCACATGCCAAAATTGTATTGAGTGCTATATTAACATCTAATAATGTTACATATAAATACATTAAGTTTATCCTTAATATATATGCATTACCTTAACCACACTATGAACTTGTTAATAGAGTATCTAATACACCAAACTAGGAGCCAACTTATTGGAGAAAATTTCTCGCATCGAACTAGATCTAACAACATTTTAAAAATATATAAATATATTGCTCCGCATTAGGGATGAAATCTACCAATAATGAACAAATATTAATAACAATAACAAATATATGTCACACATTAAACAGTAGAGTCAATGAATTCAGGCCTCCCCCTTAATGATTTATGTCTCAGTCTTTGTTAGATTAGGGTTTTCATTAATCATCTAGTCATACGCAACAAATATTAAAATTATGATTGAAAGACCTATTGATTAAAAAGAATCTATGTGGTCCAGAGTGGCATTTCGTCTTGTACCTCACTCGTAGCAGACATCAAAAACATAGAAATGCATATAAGGGCAACCATCGGTTGAAATACATGGGTGCAATGGCTGTTGTCAGTTTAATAAAATGTCCTTTACATACATGGTTCATTCAAATCCTTGATGAAATCCCCCCAAATGTATAAAAAACTTTAGGGTTTTAGGCCTACCACACCTCTTAGAGTCTACAACCAACATGGTCCACTTAAAGAGTATCTATCCAACACATGGCCCACTCTTTCAAGTGTTTACCAACTCTATAATAGAGGTTTATGCACTATGTTGATCATTCACTTCCACTCCTAGAAGTTCATCCCCCATACAATAATTGGTGTTTCCAACATTTTATTCTCAAAAGTTACACGATTGCTCATGTCATTTATCATAGCCACCATAGTATCATGACCTTGAACAACATCCTTCAATATCATATCATAAAGAAGAGGAACCACCAATGCATGCTCTCTCAGTACATGTTTCCCTTCAGAAATAATGCAAAGGAGATCAATAGTGAGCAATGCAAGCTCAACATAGACCTCCTTGAAATATGAGAGCATTTTTAATATAGAATCCACTATATCATCCCTCACAACTTCCCCATAGAATCATGATATTATAGATATATACATCTTTGAGTGTTTAGTATATTAAAAATTCCATTTGCACAAATTTTACAATGAATTAAAAACAACAACCAATTCTTATTTAATCCTTTTGGTTGTAGCGATGACCAAAAAACCATCATTTTGATTACTTCATTGAGAAAATGCTTGCACAATCAGATCTATTCCAATACCAGTGCTACTACTCATCTTAGATCACTTCAAAGGTTATCATAACACATCCATTTGGTTTCATCTCATACATATCGCTCACAATGACTGGTAGAGTTTTCTTTTCCTTTCCCGTGTCAATCTCCAACTCAGATCTCTTTCCACACTTCAATGATCAACAAAAATCCACAACACTAGCAATGATTGCTTCCACAACAATCGACCGACAATATACAAGTGAGTTTTCACACTCATTGATTGACAACTCTTCCATTAGAGTACATTCTATCCAACACGTGATGCATGGAAACAACACTAGCATTCCATGGATCTCATAAAAGGGTGGAAAAAGCACATATCACTACAAAACAAACTAAAACTCACAGAAAAAGTAAACACACTTCAATAAAAAAATATAGTCTCCTACACTAATATACTCCTATAATAGTGTTATCCATAAGATTACATTTTCTCGGGCCCTCTTGGTATCCATCTTACTAGGGAGTGAACCCTAGTTCTACTCTGATACCATATGAGGAAATGGGAGGGTGAACTATTATTTGCACACAAAAATTGTTGAGTTCTCTATTAACATCAAACAATGTTACATATAAATACATCAATCTTTGTCTTAATATAGATGCACTATCTTAACCACATTATCAACTTGTTGATAGAATATCTCAAACACACCAAACTAGGAGTCCAACTAGTTTGAGAATATCCATATCAACTAGATCTAACAACTTTATAAAATATGTTAACATAATCTATACGTATAGATGAATTCTTTCCAACAATGATTGATTCATAAATGATAAGCCTATGGCCCATCCATCTCAATAGCATGGATTCTTTTTTGGAACAAATTAAACATTTTGTCTTGATCTTATTCGAATGATTTTAATTCATACAATATACCAATCAACAATTGAGTCAACCAAATAATAAACCCATCGACCATGCACTAGTCGAGTCATCCCAATGCATGACCAATTGGTTGAATGTTTTGATGGTCAGGTCGACCAAATGAAAACCTAGTCAAATGATTTGATGGATGGGTTGAACAAATGAATTCTTAGTCGAATGTTTTGATGGTTGAGTTGACAAAATTAAATATCGATCAAATTTTTCATGGTTAGATTAGATAAAAAAAATCTGATCAACTACTCTAGTAGTCGAATAAAAAAATGAAATCCCTATCGAATGAGTCGACCGACAGTTGAAAAACATAGCTAAAGGGAGGATTCAATCTTAAACAACAAAGGTAAAATGTTTGCATGGCAATATTTTTAACCCACAACAAATAAAAATGTCCTTGGGATATTTTGGTCATCCAAAACAAATAAAAAAATGAAAGGATGAATTTAAATTCTTAGCAATGAATAAAAATTCCCATGGATCTATAAATTCTCCCCAAAATTAATTGTTTGTGTGTGAAGAGTATGTGAAGCCTGCATGACTTTCGTATGACTAGTGGGTGAAAGGGAAATTCCTAGGTAGTAGTGAACTCACCCAGGAACATATAAAATGACCTAGAAAAATAAGAAATCTACCAGGAAATGAGGAAATCAAATAACTAGAAAATTAAACACCTAAAAAAGGAATAAATTATTTGGAAAGTTTGAACAGGCTCAAAATATACTTCAGGAGAGTATGAATAGATCATTTCAACTCATAATAAATATACCCAATAATAGAATAGATTAAATCTCACATATCATCATTTAAATAGGATTATTTTCTTATTATTAAGATAAAATTACAAATGGGTGACGTATACACTGAATATGTGTATTGTTACTCACGATAATGAACACACATATTATGATTCAATGGAAAGGTATTGATTCAATGGATGGAGATACCTTCTCTTAGGTGAACATGCACATTAATTCCTTCGTCCACTCAACCTCAAGAAAAATACCCTCCTTGAGCTTTAATTTTTGCTATTGTCCTTCTATCTTTCTCCTTGCACCTCCCTTCCTTTTCCTCTTCACTATAGCTCTCATTATTTTTAATGGGTTGCTTTTGGAAGGCCAACCATCACAATTTTCCATTCCACCTTCCCATTATTGTGCTAGAAAAAAATAAATGAAATAAAGAAAAACATGCTTATTCTGACATTTACAAACATTTTTCAAGATCAGTTGGATCACACCTCCCCATTTGAAGCTTTTTGGTCCCCAAAATATTGACCATTAAGGAGACATAAGCACACGACTTCCATTTCCTCTGCATATACACCATTCCATTGCTGATGAAGGTGTCTTGTTTCCTTCTTCTCTACCCTTGTTTCGTTTCTAGAGGAGTTATGATATTTTTTCTTTTCATGTGATTTGATGAGGTATGCCTTGCTACCCTTTACCAAGAGGTACGTTTTTTCTCTCTTGTAGAAGGTATCATCCATATCCAACAAGTATGGGCTACCAATCATCACTTTGCATACATCCAATGGTTCAACTTAACATTCTACCTTATCAACACTAATGGATAACTTGATTTTACACCTTTGAATAATTCTTATAATAGTTTTCCCCCTCCAACTTTTTAGAGATATTCAAAGAATGTTGAGAGGAGGGTGTTAATTAGTATAGATATATTTCAACAATTTTAATCTTCAATAACTACACAAACATTAACCGCTAATCATGTCATTCATAATCACATAAAATCATACACATTACACAAAGAGTTTACTTAGAGCAGGGGAGAAAACCGGGGAAACATGTTTAAGTAGTTTCAAGATTTTTACAAGAACCAACTTGAAGGATGAACCCATACCCTGAGTTTTTCCAACACCTATTGGAAGGAGAAACCAATCCCCTTGGAATATTTTAAATGATTGCTCTGAGATCAATTAAACCAATAAATACAATCCAAAATCCACTTCTTAAATTTGCATACAAAGCTACTCAAAATTGTACCTCAAATATGCAAAATTGGGTCGGCACTAGCTCAATTTTATGTGTATTCTTATAACAATTAGACCTCAGATATTAGGATATTTCCTCCTTCTAATGAAACAAGTTGAATTCAATTTTGACCTACCAATATTTACATATAACCATTTTAACTCAAACACATGTTGAGACTAGTTTGGATTAGTCACAAACCTAACTTCCAACAAATATAAATCCATCTCGTCTTAATGAATCAGGATATCAAACTTGTACTCAATATTGTTTATTTGATATCTAAAATTCCTCCATTTTTTTCTCCTTGACTTATCCCCAAAAGGCTTTATATTGAAATGGAAGATGAATCATTTTGAGATAACCCTAGTTTTAAAAACCTCAATTTCCATTGAGTATAAATCCAAACTAATTATGAGTAAGACCTAAAATTCATACCCAATTTTATCCGCTATCTCTTTTGAATCAACTCTAAGTTTCTCTATATGAATCATTTCTAAAGAAAAACATTATATTGAAAATTCCAAGATGACCTTCAAGAAAACCCTAGAACAATCATCAAGAACTACTTCATCTTCCCTTGGAATTTTGCCATTCTTCACTTCATATTCCCTTGGATATTCACTTTTCTAGGATGAAATTCACTCCTATTCCTTTGCTAGGTCAAATTGGTCTGATCCAAATTCTAAATGAGGTTCTTCTTATTTATATGAGTCTTCTCAACATGAGGGGGTGCAACCAAGGGTCCTAGCGTTCGCGTCACACCTCTTCCTTAAGGATGGTTGATCATACATGATTCTTTACTTTACTTTAGGGGTTCCTCTCTTGGTTTTAGGGGATTATTTACTTTACTATAGGGGATTCTTGAGTTTTTTTTAATGTCTCCTTCATGTCTTCATTTATATACAACTCAAAGGTAGAGATATGGAAGAAACCACATGTTATAGTATCCCGCGAGAGACATTCTTAAAAGATACGCCATAACTTAGGACCAATTTGTATTTATATACACTTATGTCAAGACTCCTTCAAGTGGACACATAGAGTCATAATTTTTAGAATTATTCTATTCTTTTTATTTGGGAACTTCCTCTAAGGTTTACATAGTGACAATAATTTCCAACAATCTCCCTTTTGGCATTGATGACGCTTAACAAAACAAGTGTTCTCTCCCTGTCTTCGTGCTCTGATCCCAGTGACTATACTTTCCGCTTGTCTTCATGTTGACTACCCCTGTCTTCATAATTCTAATATTACTATTTTTCTCTATCCATTATCAATGGTAAAGGTTATCTCCCCATGACAATATTCCCCATTTGTTTCTTGTAGAATATTATGGAAATCAATATGCAACAAAAATTACTCCCAGTTTTTTTCAAATATACTCAAAGGTCTCCCTAGGAGGAGGCTTTTTGAATATGACTACAATCTATTCTTTTTTCCCAATGTACTAAACTTAATATTCTTTTTTTTACTTGTTCACAGTAGAAAGTGGAACTTAATGGGAATACGTTTGGTCTTGGAATGAATCAGCGGTTATAGCACTCATGTTGTCCTTAGTATCATAATGAGCTCAACATGTATCTCTTGTATGTATGTCTTGTGGGTTTTCTTCATCTAAGAGAATCAGGTATAGCGTGTTTTGTTAGATATATATTGCTGTTGTGGATAGGGATAATGAATATTACTTCACGCTCATCAGGGACACTAAGCGATCACCAATGAAATATACTCACTCATACTTATTTTGTCATGATACTTCTACCCAATCTGGCATATTGTAGAAGCTCCTGGATCTTCATTTATTTTCGGATACCATAGCCCAAAATGTGTTGTTCCTTTAAGATATCTCAATATTCTTGTCACTGCTAGAACATGAGTTTCCTTTGGTTTCACTTGAAATCTTGTGAAATATCCAACTACTTTCATTACATGCGGTGAAGTTGTGACATAGATTAGACTACCCATCATTGATCTGCAAAGTATTTGATCCACTTCTTTAGATTCATCATCTTTGCTCGGCTTGCAACCAATAACAAAGAATACTCCTGGGGTTTACAATCTTCCATTTGAACTTCTTTAACATTTCTTTGATGCTTGGTTTGGAAAATACAAAAACACCTTAGATCTAGGTGAGATACCTAGAGTCCCAAGAGAATTGAACTCCCCAAGTAGGAATTTCAAATTCATTATGCATATCCTTGGAAAATTTTTGACTCAATCTATCATCACCACTTCCAAAGATGATGTCATAAACATACACTTAAATAATAATCATATTTGTTTGATCCAATTTTATGTATAGGTTATTATCTACATTTTCCCTTATGAATCCTTATTGCTATAAATTTACGTAATGTCCCAAATCTTAGGTACCAAGCTCTGATTTTCTTAAGTCCAACCACAAATATTTCTTCAATCTCCAAAAATAGTCTTCCTTTTTTGATAGTAAAACCCTTCTCATTTTTCTATGTAGATTTCTTATTCTATTTCTCCATTTAGAAAGAGATGATTTTATGTCCAACTGATACACTTTGACCCTTTTGGAGCATGCATAAGACAAGAACATTATGATTGCTTCCTATCTATCCATGGGAGAAAATATTTATTCAAAATATTTTCCTTCAGCTTGAGCATATCCTTTTCAAATTAGTCTTTCTTTGTTTCTAGTTACATGTCCATATTAGTTTAGCTTGTTTATGAAGATCCATTTTGTCCCAATCACATTTTTTGTCATTTGGTCTTGGAACTAGTTCCATGTTTTATTCTTCTCTATTTGGTTTAGTTCCTCTTCCATAGCCTTGATCCAATGTTCATCATTTATTTCTTCCTCAAAGTTACTTGGTTAAAATGTTGACAATAATGAAAAAATGTCCTTGTTCAAGTGTATGTACTTTCTTTCTTCTTCTGGTTTCTACTCTAGTAATTCTATCTCCAATGATTTGTTCCTAGTGGATTATTCTTCTAAACTTGGTGGTTAGGTGTCCTAGAAGGTGTATGAAAATCTTCTTGGTTGTTTTCTTCTTGGTGCTTCATCACGGATGTACATTTCTTGATATTCTTATTCCTCTTCCCTCTTCTTCTTGATTTGGTTCTTCATTTTATTGTTCTTCAAAGATGTTTAATTTCTTCTTTCCTTCTTGTTCTTCAACAAGTTTGTTTCATCAAAATTTACATTGATTATTTCCACTATCTTGTTGAGTATTAGATTGTATCACTTATATTCTTTTCTTTTTCATGAAATTTACTTAACAAATACCATCATCCACTAACAATCTAAATTTTCAATCTTCTTTTCTTCCTCTTTTATGTAGCACTTTCTTTAAACACTTTAAATTGCTTGACATTGGTTGGTCTCCCTTTCAATAACTCATATAGAGTCTTATCATTATATTTAATGATCAATCCTTTGTTCAAGATATGAAAATATTTATGCATTGTTTGTCCCCAAAAAAATATCACTTAGCTCAAGATATGAAAATATTTATGCATTGTTTGTCCCCAAAAAATATCACTTAGCTTGGTGTCATTTAACATGGTTCTGGCTATTTCTTGTACAATTTTGTCTTTCCTTTCAACAAATCCATTTTGTTGAGGTGTTATAGATGTTCAGAATTGTTTTTTTATTCCCTATTCTTCATAGAAATCCCAGAATTCATTTGAAGTAAAATCACCTCCATTATTTGATATTAAGAATTTGATTTTCAAATAAGTTTCATTTTCAACCAAGTCCTTGAATACCTTTAAACACTCGAAATCTTATGATTTTTTCTTGAGGAAGAAAAACTAGGTCATTTTGGTGTAGTCATCAATAAGTAGCATGAAGTATTGTTCACCATCTAGTCCTTTTGTTCTTTTGGACCCACATAAATCATTGTGTAAAATTTCTAATGGTCTTTTCATAGAGTATTCCTTTCTTTTGAATTCAATTTTTGTTTGTTTTCCATGCTGATAGTTCTTGCACATAGTATTCACTGGCTTTGTAATTTTGGACATTTCTCTTACATATTTCTTCTCGTTGATCTTGACAAGATTATAAAAGTGTATATGGCCCATTCTCTTATTCCAAAGCCAACTTTCATCTTCCTTTCCCAAACAACATCTTTCTTCTTCAATGTCATTCAAGATGTATATGTTGTTTGGATTCCTTGTTGTTATTGCCACTATTTTTCCATATCCTTATTTCATTATTTCACATTATTTTGAATTGAATATAAGTGTGTGTCCATGATCACACATTTGGATCATACTTAGAAAA
>SNQJ01S0223647.1:0-21329 GCA_010110895.2 Picea sitchensis
TCATGCACTATCATGTGAATTGATGTCCATCCCGACCATCATTGGGGCCTTTCCCTCTTCCTCTACCGGTGTGGATCTCACTGGTTCAGTCTGTGGTGAGGAAATTGCATTGATATCAGTGATTCCCTTTGTGTGTGTGAATGCATGTTCGGCCTCTGCGATGGCCTATGGTTGTTTCATGTTTTTCGTGTTGTTTGGCTAGGTGTGCAGACCTTTGGAGGTTCCATTATGGGTACTTCTTCCCTCTCTGGTTTAACTTCATCTGCTACGATCTCTGAACTCACCTATTCACAACCTATCTTCGTGCTCCTTAGCTTTGTGGGTATGTAAATTCACAATACGTATTGTTTAACCCACATTTTATTTATATACAAGGCATCATAATTTCCCTGAATTTTCTCATAGATGCTTCTTTGATGGTCATAAATGTGTTAAATCTTGTCGATCACGCTTCATTAAGTTTCATAAATGCTCAATTCACGCCTTTTTACCCCGATGACCGATTTTTTCATTTTCGACTGTTAGCCCAGTTTCTGGTGCCTTGTAACTTTTTGGTGTGCCGTACATTTCTTCTTTGAATTTTCCCTTGGTGCATTGTGTTTTCTTCTTGTCATCCATATGTTGCGCGTGGTCACTTTGTATTTTTTTTCCGCTGATTTCAATGACTACTATGCATGATATTTCCTAGTATTTTGTATTTTTCCTCTTTTTCTACTTTTGTCTTCCTTTTCTTCTTTTTCTACTTTTATTTATTTTTATTATTTTTTATGTCCTAATATATACTATAGTACATTGTTTACATGACCTTCTTACTGTGCTATAATTTTTAAGGTTTAGTAGGTCGACTATCCGTGTACAGTTTCAGCTGACTACCGTTGATCATCACTTTCAGTTATGTTCCTCCCAAGTACTTTAGTTGTATAGATCCCCCATTTGTGACAATATTTACTTCATATGTCCCTAGCCAATTCTGTCTGAAATTACCAGGGTGTTGCAAAAAAGTATTGTCATAGAGAAGAATTAAGTCTTCCTCCTTAAAGCTCTTCTTTTTAATATGTATGTCATGCCAGGCTTTGTCCCTTTATTTCTGTACTTCCTGGTGAAATCTTGATAGAATCCTATCTTCTTCCATTTCCATTAGTTGGATTATCCTCTCATTTACTGTGCCTCTTTCTTTCATGTTGGTAATTGTTTCTACACGCAGACTGAGTATCAGAAATTCTAATGGAACCACTAGTTCCTTCCCATACACCAGTCTGAATGGAATTTGTCTTGTCAATTTATTTCATGTGGTCCTGTATTCCCATAGTACCGCCGGTATTTTCAAGTCCCAATCATCCCTATTAACATTGCAAATCTTATTCAATGCATTTTCCAAAATCTTAATGAAAGTTTCTACTATTCCATTTGCCTAAGGATGATATGGTGTAATCTTCTGGTGATAGAATTAAAACTCCTCAGTCATCGCCCTGATGGTATTTTTGATAAAATGAGTTCCTTGGTCACTCATAAATATCCTAGGACATCCAAATATGGTTATCACTTTCTCAAACAAGAAGTGTGATGCTATCTATGTGCTACAATATTTGACCAGTGTTGATTCTGCCCATCTGGTTAAGTATTCAATCACAATAATGATATATCTAGCTCCTGGTATTTTTTTTGGTGGATTAATGGGTCCAACAAAGTCTATTTCCCATTTTTCAAAGACTTGCATAGTTACATGTGGTCTTAGGGGCATCTCATCCCTTCTATTGGGTTTTCCAACTCTCTCAAAGACATCAGTGTTCTGGAAATATACTTGGCATCTTTATGGACTGTTGGCCACCATAATCCTGTGCGTAATACCTTCTACGCAGTGGATCTACCTGCATAGTGTCCTCCAACTATATATTCATGAGCTTCTGCCAAAATTATGGGTCGTTCATGTTCCAACACACACCTTCTCAAAATTCTATTTGCACCCATATTGTATAAATGTCCTGCAATGAGTTGATAATCTACAACTCTAACTACTAGGATTTTCTTTTGTGCGGTGCTAAAGTATTCTAGCACAACCCTTGTACTTAAATATTCAATAATATCGATGAAGTATTCATCATATATTTGTACTGAAAATAACTGTGCATCAGGGAAGTTGTCTTCCAAATTAGTAGGTTCTTCTCCATTGGCTACCTTTGACATGTGATCAGGTCCTTCATTCAACCTCCATGGTTTGACTATTACTTCGAAAATGAATTCTTGGAATAATAATATCCATCTACATATCCTACCCCCCAACACTGGCTTGTTGACTAGATATTTGAGGGAAGAATGGTCTGTGAACGTTTTAAAGTGTTTCCCTACTAAATAGTGCCTAAATTTATGAAGTGCATATACCATATCTAGGCCTTCTCTTTCTGTGGTGTTGTAATTATGATCTGATTCTGACATGCTTCTTCTTGTAAATTCTATAGGATGGTTTAAGTCCCTTGCTCCTAGATACACCAGAATTTATCAAATTGCTATAACTGATGCATCTATGTGCACATGAAATATCTTTTCCCAATATGGAAATACTAATATAGGTGTTGTGACCATATTTTCCTTTAGAGTGTCCAATCCTTGCTGACAATCCTCATTCCATTGAAATCTAGTGTCCTTCTTTAACATTTTTTCCATTGGTGCAGTAATCTGCACACACCCCTTTATAAACTTCCTGTAATATCCTCTATGTACCAATGTTTCTCTTAATTGGCGCACTGATTTTGGTGATGGTAAATTTACAATGACTGCAATCTTAGCAGGGTCCACTAGTAAACCTTGTTTACACACTATATGTCCCAAGAATATCCCAAAAGGTGTACCTAAAATGCATTTCTTGATGTTTAATGAGATCTGACATTGTCTGTATCTTTCCAACGTGAGTCTTAATACTTCTACATGGTCCTTTAACAGACTATATACAATCCATTCATCCAGATATACTTCTAAAAACCGATGTCTGAATTCCTTAAAATCAGCTATGGCTACTCTTGAAAATATGGTTGGTGCATTCTGTTATCTCCCAAAATAGATCAGTCAATTTGTTCCATTTTGTAGGTGATATCATGGTCATTAATAGGATTCTATATAATTTTTAGAATTTAGAAGTGTCGAGACATAGGATTTAAGATTTTATCCTAGAAATAAATTGATCCTCAAAAGGTCTTTTCAAAATTTTGAGAAAAAGCCTTTCAACAGACTAACATCTATTTTGAAGTTGACATTAGCTGGTGAAAGCAGTGGGTTCCAATGGTTAAGCGTGCTCCCCATACTTGAAATGGGGAATGGATTTTCCTCCAATGACTCTTGAAACCCAAAAAGGATACGTCGAACATACGTCATACAATCATCATGGCAAGCTAATGGAAGCAGAGTTATGATGATATTGTTTCATCATGTTTTAGCAGGACATCATGATGGATCATGCTCATGTATTTAGTGTGACAACAAGAGGAGGGTTTGAGGTGATGAACTCTCAATCATCATTGGAGACGGAGGATAAAGTACCAGCCATCTGGCGACATCAAATCACCATTTCTTGTTTTGAACTTGCGGTGTTCAAGATTTCTATAATGAGGTTTCATATTTCAATTGATAACATAGGGTCATTTTCACCAGCACCATATTTTTCCTTATTAAGAGTATTACTGTGTCAACCATGTGCAAATCAACTAATGATTAAGTTGTTGATGGTGAGGAAGCAAGGAGGGGTACTTCTGGGGAAAGAGTTAGATAATTTATCCTTTTTGTAGTCTTATCTAGAGGTGCAGAAGCGTTTCTCAGACGCGGGATGTATGAACTATGTAGAAAAGTTGCAGGATGGTTATCACCAGGCGATAGCAGAGATTTTTTTCAAAGTCATACGATGGAAGAAATCACGTGAGCTCTCTAGAAATGATAATTGATGAAACTACCATCGCTTTAGCAACTGGCTTACCCAAAACAAGCCAAAATTGGTTTAAAACAACAGTGACTAAAGAATTTTGATTTTAGATCATACCTCAAAACAGAGTTTTGAAGTATAACCTAGAAGAAAAGAATCCTTGTTTCTTACCTTGAAGATGAATGGCAGGATTTTTTCAAAGGCATTCAATTATACTTAACCTAAGAGGGAAGGTATGACAAGTTAATGTTACATGTTTTGGACTTCTAGATCATTTCACAGGGAAGGTCCTTTTAAATTTGCCTTTCTTCCTTCTTAAGAGCCTAACCAAAATGGCCAAGAGATCATGTAGAACCTTTAAGTGCCCTTTGCCATTATGGCCTGATTAAAATGGTCATTTTGGAAGAACTAAGATGAAGAGAAATAACTTGGCAACACTCTCTTTTGGGGAGTTTTAAGGACCCAGGCCTAAATGAAAGAGAAAGCATGAAAAGACCAACTCCTCTGAGAAGCTCAAGGAGGAGGAGATCTCTCCCAAAACCACCAGAGGAGGGACAGAGGGTACAAAGAAGCCCAAGAAGAGATAAAAGAAGCTAGATTTTAGGAAACAAACAGACGTCCCGATTGAAAGAACCAAATGTTCTAAATTTACCATGCAGATTGGGAATCTGAGCACGAAAGGAAGATGAAAGTCCAACCATCAAAATTCTAGATCACTCCATGGAGATTGCATAGGATTATGAATATTTTACTCCCAAATATGAAGGTGAAACCTCAAGAAATAATAAATCAAATAAATCACAAAAGATAAAGGATTTGAAAGAGGTAATAGCACAACAACAGGTTTTAGAAAGGGTGATAAAAGAAAGATATAAAGCCTTATCAAAGATTTTGCAGGAACAAATGTAGCTTTTGAGGAAGCTATACGTGAAAATTAAAGACAAGAAGAAGAAATCACAAAGGATTATAATAGCTTGTGGTGATTGGCTAAAAGAAGCACGAAGAGGGGAAAATCAAAATTGAAGGAAAGATTAACACATTAGCTAAGCGCCTGAAGAGGAAAATCAAAAAATTGAAGGAAAAGATTAACACACATCCAGATTTACAGGTGTTGGCCTATGTTGCTATAAATTTGCAGGGAGAGAAATCAAATGAACACTAAGTTTTTGATGGAACACCAATTTTGAATATGAAATGTTTCCTTTTTGACCAAAAAAGAGGTTTCACCAGAACAAAAGGCGAAATTATAATCAATCAGCTGTTGAAAAGCAGAGCTTTCATCAGCTAATTAGCAAATCCTAAGGTGAAATAGCTGGTGAAACTAGAGAATGAAAATTTTTAAAGGTTGATCTCGAACAGAGCGATTTTGGAGTGATTTAAAGGGTAAGAGAGTATCAAAAGATTAATCACCAAATCAGGAAATATTCAATGTCAAAGATTCATGGAGATTTTGGGGTGAATGTTTAAATGGTCAACTAAAGTTTTGTTCACAGTTGTTGAAAGATTCCCATCCACTGAAGACATGTGTCTTTTCCTCCATGACACATCAGAGATATGGAAGTTATGATGACCAGATGTCAAATATCAACTAAGAAGACAGTTTGATTCATAGGAACTAGTTCTTTAATTATCCTATTGTATTCAGTTAGTGTTTTTCTTTCTATATTTAGAAATCCAGATCTAGTTTTCCAGGATCTCAGACTTGTTGTAAAGGCTATAAATGCCTTTCTTTTTTATATATCATGGTTTGATTCTGGATAGAGGAATACATTATGTTGTAAACAAAATTTTCTATGATAATACAAATCACAATTTTCTCTCTCTTTTGATGTCAGATTCTCATTTTTCTTCTGTACTTTCTATCAAGTTGTTTTAGCTACAGAATGATGGTTAGCTCATTGGTTAGCTCATAATTTGATATTGAGTTGCTTATCATTGTTTATTGAACCCTACACTTTGTATTTGGTTTATGAACATTGTTTTCTCACCCATTTAAAGCTATCATCTGATCATCAATCCTTGAGAGCACTGGTTTATTTGATTGTCATTTTACTGTCTAAGTGCCATACTATAATTGATTTATCCCATTGATCCACATATACATAAACATCAAAACAAGTTTATTTTAAGTTACCAAGCATCTTTGACGTACAACCTCAAAGAGTTTCTTGGAGTGATAACAAATTGGCGTCGTTGCTGGGGACACGAGACTGAGACTCAGCTTTCCTGGGATACAACACAAAGATGATATTTGATGATAGACAAAGATTAGACATTACATTGGTTGTAATTATCTATCTGGTGACTCCATAAGTTCATCCTAGCTCCAAAGAGGATCAACACCAGGGTGAATCCATAAGAATCACCTATCAGACTATTGCCCAACCCAAAACTAATTCTCAGAAGAGGAAGATCATTCCAAGGTCAGACTTCAAAATCAGGCACTGAAGGTAATCCTCTTTTTAGTTCTAAGAAATCTACTACATAAAACATTGAATCTTCTTCCACTAAGATTGTCAGCGAAAAAGAAACTGTAACCACTGTAGAAGAATCAATTATTTCTTATCAACATGAAAATGTCATTGTTGAAGAAGTGATAGAATCAAATTTGGTTGAAGAGTTATCTAAGACCCTAGGAAGAAACCACAACTCTTCCTCTCTTGAGTCCTTTCATTCATAGTAGGAAAAAGATCATATAAACATTCACACTATCCTCCTTGTTGTAGAACATTTTCTTCAAGAGCTGTCTGCTAAAGGTGAAGAAAACTTGGTTGAACAACTTGCAAATTTATATAGAGCCTCATATCAGACTTCTTTCCCATTAGTGAATTCCCCTTCTTTAAAATTAAATTCCCCCAAATCCTGAGGAATTGGAGAAAAGACCATCACCTCTCTCACCCATAATCATTATGGTTGCACCTCTTCCTTTGACCAAGATGAAACAAATCCTAGCTGCTAGGTATGCACCACTTATATTTCCAAATCCAGTATCAGCCATGTCGACAGAGACTATCAGAAGTACATGCCCAAATTTGCAAGTGAAGGCGATGTGACTGTTGAAGAACATATAGAGGCCTTTTACAGTTATGCATAAAACCTTAACATTGAGGAAGAAGATGTTTGGACCCGAGTTTTTGTCCAAAGATTAGATGGCCATGCTAGGAAGTGGTTCAAATAACTTCATGTTGGTTCAATAGCTGGCATAGAGCAATTGGATGATATCTTTTTGAAACACTTGGGTGATAGAAGAGATTTTTTGTACTATATTACTAAATTTGGAAATCTAAGGAAAGTAAATGGTGAATCAGTCTTCGATTTCACTAAAAGGTTCAATAGGATGTATAGTAAAATACAAGTTGAGATAAAGCCTTTAGATGCCTCTGCTAAAATCACATATGCCAATTAATTTGATTCAGAATTTTGTTTGTTGTTGAGAGAAAGGAGGTCACCTACACTATCTTTGATGCAAGATTCTGCCCTTAAAGTGGAATCAAATATATTGGTTGCTCATAAGTTGAAGGGGAACACTGATAGAAGAAAGCCTAGAGATGAAGCTTCCTCTTCATCCAATACTAATCCAAAATTAGACAAGATGGAAAAATTGTTAGAGTCTTTAACCTCCGAGATATCTAAACTCAAAATTGAAAACAAGCAGCCTATCAAAGGAAGGGGTACTTATGATTATACAATTCAAAACCCCAATCAGAATCCAAACAACTTCAGAAGAAATAATTAGCCAATGCAGATTTTGCAGAGAGAGAGAGAAATCCTACTGAGGATCAAAGGATAAAATCTCCCCTTCAAAATGTCGTGATGGACGAAGATGAAGGTGATTATCAAGAAGACAGAGAGGATAATATTCACTGCATTGGGGATGATACAGGGAAGTCTTATCTAACACAGCATGACTATGAAGAGATTAATGATCGAACAGATAGATGAATTTTTTGCTGATAATGGTCTTTTTCAAATAGAAGAGAAGAACAGATATAATCTCAAATCTAAGTCGAATACTTCCCAACAGAATGCACCAACTTCTCCTAAGAATATTGCTTCCCCTATCAAGCAAAAGGATCAGATACCAGAGAATCAACAAACATCCCCTTCAAAGGTAAACACACCTACTCCTCTAAAGAAGACAGTTGTCCCTTCCAAGAAACAAATTCAGAAAAATCAGACCCCAAATGACCAGCAAAGTGTTTTGAAAGCTCCTTCAAATGAGGTAAAATTTTCTGATAAAACCTCTTATTCTTTTAATTGAGGCTGAAATACAGAAAATTAAAATCCCCATCCATTTGGTTGAGTTAATGAAGAATGAAACATTCAAAAAAGATATCCTCAAAACTCTTGACCCCAAGTTCATATCCCCCTCTACCGATATTCTTAATATATATGATGACAAGCCAACCATTGTTTTAGGCCAAATGATAGAAGATAGAGATGAAAGTTGTCCACCTTTTTATATCTCTTTGAACATTCATGACAAAACATTACATAATTGTCTATTAGATTCTGGTGCCTCTCACAACTTAATGCCAAAGGTGGTTATGGATGAGCTTGGATTAGAGATTGCCAAATCTTATCATGATCTAAATTTCTCATTTGACTCTCGGAAAGTTAAATGTCTTGGAATGATCAAAGACTTGGTTGTAACTTTGACCTAGGCATCTATGAAAACTATGGTTATGGATGTAGTATTAGCAGAGATTCTGCCTAAATTTGGATGTTTTTTATCAAGATCGTGCATGAAGAGGCTAGGGGGAACTCTTCAAATGGATCTCTTGTATGCTACTAACCCTTTTTTTGGAGGAGTAAACAAAAGACTATACAGGGAGTCACAACTTTCATATGTCATCAGTGATGAACAAAATCTAGCCAACCATCCTATTTACTCAGTTGACACAGGTATGGGGTCTTTCATATTACAAATTGATGATTCATTACCAGATTCATTGTTTCTTAGGAAGACCATAGTTCATCCCACAAAAGTAGCAGAAGATGACCTTTGGACCATGTTCTTTGATGGTGCTTGTACTAAAGAATTAGCAGGAGCAGGGGTGGTGTTAATTTCTCCTTCAAAGAAAACTATTCACTTGTCCTTTAAACTTGATTTTAAAGTGACTAACAACATTGCAGAGTATGAGGTGCTTCTCTTGGGATTAAATGCAACCAAGGAGATGAAGATTCAGAGACTATAGGTATTCGAAGATGCAGACTTAATTATTCAGCAAGTAAACAAATCCTTCGAGGCCAAACATGTTAGGTTGAAAGCCTATAGGGATGATGTTTTGACAACAATTCATACTTTTACAGATTTCAAAATTTCATACATACCCAGAGAAGTGAATGAATTGGCTGATTCATTATCTATATCATCCTGTGCTTTTATACCTCCTCTACCCCCTAAATTGAATTATGAAATCCAAGTAAAGTATAGGCCATCACTCCCTGATAATGTAAAGTTTTGGAAGGTTTTTGAAGATGATGTCGAACTCACCAGATTTCTTGCAGTAATAGATGAGTTTGCAGATTTGCAAGTTGATTTGGAAAGTGAACATGATGAAGAAGTTGAGAAGCCAAAGCTCAGAAGTAAAATTGGAGCACATGAAATAGTTCAATTGTCCACTAACAAAATCCCTAAAGGATTGGTCCCTTTAGAAAAGATTTTCGATAATAACGATGTGGATGTCAAATTGGAAAATAAGGAAGAGGACTCAGAGGTCTTTCAGTTTAATGTAGCTAGTGAACAAGATCCTAAATATGTCAACTTAGCTTCTCATCTGTCTGAAAAACAAAACGTTGATTACTGTGAATTGTTAAAAGAATTTGCTGATATCTTTTCTTGGAAATATGATGACTTAAAGACATTCAACACTGAGATAATTCAACACAAGATTCCTTTAAACAAAGATACAAAACCATTCAGGAAGAAACTTAGATCTTTCAGTCCTATGTTGTTGCCTACCATGGAAAAAGAAATCAAGAAACTATTGGATGCCCGAATTATTATACCTCTCAGATACTCAGATTGGATTGCTAACCTTGTACCTGTTGAAAAGAAAAATGGAGAGATCAGAATCTGTGTGGATTTCAGAAATTGGAATAAGTGTTCTAGGAAAGACAACTACCTGCTGCCCAAGATGGAACACATTTTACAGAAGGTGTCAGGATCAATTGTGATGTCCTTTATTGATGGATTCTCTGAATACAATCAAATCGTTGTCCATCCGGATGACAGAGAAAAGACTGCCTTTACCACTCCATGGGGTACATTTATGTACGAAAAGATGCCATTCGAATTGATGAATGTGGGAGAAACGTTCTAGAGGGAAATGGACATCGCATTCGTTGGAGAGAAAGAACAAATTGTCTTGATATATCTTGATGACATAACTATTTTTTCAAGAAGCCATGAACATCATTTGCAACACTTGATAAAGACATTCCTAAAATGCCGCAGGTATGGCATTTCTCTTAATCCTAAGAAATCTATTTTTTCACTGAAAGAAGAGAAATTGCTTGGACATATTGTTTCAGCTAATGGGGTAAGGATTGACCCAAAAAGAGTAGAAGCCATCAAAAAATTGTCTCTTCCTAGATCAAAAAAGGATATTTAGTCTTTCCTTGGAACTATAAACTTTATCAGGAGGTTTATAGCAAACTTTGCAGAACTTACAAAGAACATTACTTGTATGTTAAGAAAGGATTCTAAAGTAAGATGGACCAAAGAAGCTAAACACTCTTTCAATGCTATCAAAGAATCCATTGTGACAACCCCTGTTTTAATCAGTCCTGACTTTGACAAGGAGTTTTATATCTTTTCGTTTGCTTCAAAAGATACAATTGCAACTGTACTATTGCAGAGAAATGTTGATGATCAAGAGAAACCAGTCACCTTCTTTAGTAAAGTCTTGAGAGATGTTGAAGTGAAGTATGAACCATTGGAAAAACAAGCATATGCACCCATCAAGTCATTAAAATCCTTCAGAATTTACATTCTTCAAGCCAAGGTAATAGCTTATGTAACTTCAAGCTTGGTTAAATATGTGCTTATACAACCTGACATAGATGGAAAAAGGAGTAAGTGGATAGAAAAGTTAATTGAATTTGATGTCGAGATCAAGCCAACAAAAATTGTGAAAGGTCAAGGCCTTGCCAAGCTCCTTGCAGAAGAAAATTATAAGTTGCTTGAGATAAATTTGGTGAGTATAAATGCAGAAAATATTCAGTTTTCAAAGGAAAAAGGTAGTGATAAATTGCAGGTTTCTCSCCACCTAGCTGACTGTGAATGGTATAGMCACATMTTATATTTTCTACAGACCTTATCAATTCCTTCAGATKTGACAAAAACACAAGGGAGAGCCTTAAATCTCAAATCCATAAATTTATGCATTAATGGCAACTTATTGTTCTGGGAAAATCCAATAGGGATACTCTTGAGGTGCATAAACCAAGAAGAATCAACTAGAATCATGACTGAAATTCATAATAGTGAGTGTGGAGGACATCACTATTGGAATACTACCGCTCAAAAAATCCTGAGAGCTGGTTACTATTGGCCATCTTTATTTTCAGATGTGTGTAAATTTGTGAAAACATGTGATAAGTGCCAAAGGTTTGCAGGCAAACAACAGCTAAAATCTCTTCCCCTCAAACCTGTTGTGGTCACAAGTCCTTTCCAACAATTGGGTTTGGATTTCATAGGTGAGATTCACCCGCCTTCTAGCAATCAACATAGATGGATCCTTGTTGCCACTGATTATTTTACCAAATGGATTGAGGCCATTCCTACAAGAAATGCCAATCACACTGTCATCATTAATATTCTGCAAGAAAACATATTCTCTAGATTTGGTTTCCTTAAGAGAATAGTCATCGATAACGTTGTTGCTTTTAATGATAAACACCTGGTAAAATTATGTGAAGAGATGGGAATTCAGCTAGTACATTCTACTTCTTACTATCCACAAGGAAATGGCTTAGCTGAGTCATCGAATAAGAGTTTAGTCAGAATCATAAAGAATTTGCTTGAAAAAAATACCAAGGGCTTGGATTCAAAGTTGAAATTTTCTTTGTGTGCTGACAGAGTTACAAATAAAAAGGCAATTGGTACAATCCCCCTTCAGGTTAGTTTATGGCATTGAATCCATATTTCCTATTCAACTGGCACTGCCAGTTGCAAAGTTATTACAAGAAGCTGACTTCGAACAAAATGATCTAACTAGGAGGATCCACAACTTGGTAGAGTTGCAGCAAGACAGAGAGAAACTTCTGGAAAAGACAGAGTTACACCACAGGAAGAAGAAGGAAACTTTTGATAGGAAAGTTAAGGAAGATACTTTCAAAGCAGGGGAGCTAGTTCTGAAATGGGATGCAGCAAGGCAGGAAAAGGGAAAACATGAAAAATTTGATGCGCTCTGGACATGTCCATTTGTCATTGCATTAGTTCAGCAAAATAATACCTTTGTCCTCCAAGATCTTACAGGTGAAGAAGTATCAGGTGGTCCTTTCAAAGGGCGGTTTGTGAAACCCTAATTTTCATGAGGCTTTCCTTAAAGCCTATTTCTCTATACATATTCTTTTCAGTTTTTATTTTTGTTTTGTTTCATCAATAACTCTATGCCCAATGGTATTGAGTAAAATCAATTTCGAATTCAAGTTGTAATAAAGGCTACTGAGTCAAGCTAGGTTCTTGGTGACCTCATAGGGAGGTATCCATCCCAGTTGGAGCCAAATGTTATCTCCCAAAATATATCAGTCAATTTGTTCCATTTTATAGGTGATAGCATGGTCATTAATAGGATTCTATATAATTTTTAGAATTTAGAAGTGTCAAGACATAGGATTTAAGATTTTATCCTAGAAATAAATTGATCCTCAAAAGCTCTTTTCAAAAATTTGAGAAAAAGCCTTTCAACAACTAACATCTGTTTTGAATTTGACATTAGTTGGTGAAAGCCTCGAGTTTCAACGATTAAAGTGTACTCCCCGTAGCAAGCAAGCCAGTGAAAGCGCTAACATGTATTTTTCTCCAATGACTTAGAAAGCCAAAAAGGACACACCAGACACACGTCATACAATCATCATGGCAAGCTAATGGAAGCAAATTATGATGATACTGTTTCATCACGTTTTAGCAGGACATCATGACAGATCGTGCTCACATATTTTTTGTGACAACAAGAGGAGGGTTTGAGGTGACGAACTCTCAATCATCATTGGAGACAAAGGATAAAGTACCAACCATCTGGCGACATCAAATCACCTTTTCTTATTTTGAACTCGCGGTGTTCAAGATTTCTATAATGAGGTTTCATATTTCAATTAACAACATAGGGTCATTTTCACCAACGCCAGCCTTTTCCTCATCAAAAAGATTACTGTGTCAACCATGTGAAAATCAACCGATGATCAAGTCGCAGATGACGAGGAATAAAGGAGGGTTACTTTTGAGGAAAGAGTTAGATAATTTATCCTTTCTGCAGTCTTATCTAGAGGTGCAGAAGCGATTCTCATATGCAGGTTGTATGACATATGTGGAAAGGTTACAGGAAGGTTATCACCAGGCAACAACAAAAGTCTTTGCAAAGTCATATGATGGAAATAAAGCTACCGTGGGCTCTTTGGAAATGATAATTGACAAAGCTTCCATCGCTTCAGCAACTGGCTTACCTAGAATAGGCCAAAGTTGGTTTAAAATAACAGTGACCAAGAACTTGGATTTTAGGGTATACCTCAAGAAAGAATTCTGAGGCATAACCTGGAAGAAAAGAATCCTTGTTTCTTACCTGGAAGATGAATGGAAAGATCTGTTCAAAGGAATTCGATTATACTTAACCTTATAAGGAAGGTATGACAAGTTAATGTTATATCATTTCAGACTTCTAGATCACTTCACAGGGAAGGTCCTTCTGAATTTGCCTTTCTTCCTTCATAAGAGCCTAACCAAAGTATGTAAGAAGATTAGAGACGAAACTTTAAGAATAAAAAATGCCCTTTGTCATTATGGCCTTATTAAAATGATCATTTTTGAAGAACTGAGACGAAGAGGAAGAATTTGGCAGCACTTTCTTTTCTGGGAGGGTTTTGAGACCCAAAATCAACCTATAATGAAAAGAAGAAAGAAGGCAAAAAGAATTCAACTCCTCAGAGTAGCTCAAGGAGGAGGAGAGCTCTCCCAAAACCACCAGAGGACAGAAATTCTAGCATAAATCCCAAGAAATCTAAAAAGAAACTAGATTTTGAAACAAACTCAGAGCAGTCCACAGTGAAAAAGACAAATGTTCTAAATTTTCCATACACAGATTCAGATACAGAGCCAGAAAAGGAAGATGAAAGTCCAGCCATCAAAATTCCAGAGCACTCCATGGAAATTGCACAGGATTATGAAGCTTTTACTCCCAAAGATGAAGGTGAAACCTCAAGAAATAAGAAATCAAAGAAATCACAAAAGATTAAGGAGCTGAAATAGGTAATAGCACAACAGGAGGTTCTAGAAAGGGTGATAAAGGTAATATATCAAGCCTTAACAGAGAATTTTGCAAAGACAAATGCATATTTTGAGAAGCTATCACATGAAAGCATTAAAGAAAAAAATAAGAAGAAGAAAATCACAAAGGATTATAATATCTTATGGTGGTTAGCTAAGCGTCTGAAGAGGAAAATAAAAAAATTGAAGGAAAAGATTAACACACATCCAGATTTATAGGTGTTGGCCCAGGTTGCTATAAATTTGTAGGGAGAGGAATAAAATGAACACTGATTTTTTCATGGAACAACATTTTTGAATACGAAAGGTTTCCTTTTTAACCAAAACAGAGCTTTCGCCAGCACAGAAGGCAAAATTATAATCAATCAACTGTTGAAAAGCAAAGCTTTCATCAGCTAATTAGAAAATCCTAAGGCAAAATAGCTGGTGAAACTAGAGAATGAAAATTTTGAAAGGTTGATCTCGAACAGAGCGATTTTGGAGTGATTTAAAGGGTAAGAGAGTATTAAAAGATTAATCACCGAATCAGGAAATATTCAGTATCAAAGATTCGTGGAGATTTTGGGGTCAATGTTTAAATGGTCAACTAAATTTTTGTTCACAGTTGTTGAAAGATTCCCAGCCACTGAAGACATGTGTCTTTTCCTCCATGACACATCAGAGACATGGAAGTGATGATGACCATATGTCAAAGATCAACTAAGAAGACAATTCGATTCCTAGGAACTAGTTCTTTAATTATCCTATTGTATTCATTTAGTGTTTTTCTTTCTATATTTAGAAATCCAGATCCAATTTTCCAGGATCTCAGACTTGTTGTAAAGGCTATAAATTCCTTTCTTTTTCATATATCATGGTTCGATTTTGGATAGAGGAATACATTATGTTGTAAACATACTTTTCTATAATAATACAAATCACATTTTTCTCTCTCTTTTGATGTCAGATTCTCATTTTTCTTCTATACATTCTATCAAGTTGTTTTAGCTACAGAATGATGGTTATCTCATTGATTAGCTCATAATTTGATATTGAGTTTATTATAATTGTTTATTGAACCCTACACTTTGTATTCAGTTTATGAACATTGTTTTCTCAGCCATTTAAAGCTATCATTTGATCATCAATCCTTGAGAGCACTGATTTATTTGATTGTCATTTTACTATCTGAGTGCCATACTGTAATTGAGTTATCCCATTGATCCACATATACATAAACACCAAAAAAAGTTTATTTTAAGTTACCAAGCATCTTTGACCTACAACCTCAAAGAGTTTCTTGGAGTGATAACACATTCTTCAGTCCAAATGGCATAACTATATATTGGTAGGATCCCCATTCTATAGAAAAATTAGTCTTATACCTATCCTCTAGAGATATTTTGATTAGATGGTAACCTAAGAATCCATCTGTAAATGAATATTCTTCCTAGCCTCCCACATTCTCTAAGAATTCTTGTTTAAAAGGGGTAGGGAAAGGTTCATGTAAGAAAGAATCATTGAGTTTCCTCAAATATACACAAATCCTTATCCCCCTTTTTTTATTTTCTTGGACTACCATAGGACTAATCCGTTCAGATTCCTCTACTGGTTCTATGATACCAGCTTCCAACATTCAATCAATTTATTCTTTCACTTTATTCTTATACATTGGATTCAATATGTAGGGTCTTTTCTTGATAAGTCTAGCCTCAGGTTTGAGGGGTAACTTTATCTCACCTAGATCCCTTGCTATGCCTTTCATCTCCCTAAAGGTCGTTGGAAACAATTCACTGTATTCACGAAGTAACTCTACTATTCTTTCTATTGTTTTATCATCCCAATAGTCTGCAATGCTTGCCCTTTTAGGATTACCATTCGTCCCAATGCTGACTTTCTTAACTTTGATTGGTGAAGAAAATACATCTGACTCCAGAGATGGACCTTCCACCTCTCTCTCTCCAATTTTTGTAATCTGAATGTTGTGTGGGTCATCCTCATCTGGTGCTTTTTCTTCAATATGACAACATGAGAGTAAGTCTTTGAATGTCTATCTATTCTATTTTTCATATTATGTCATGATTTCAACCTCTAGTTCATCAATAAATATCACTCCCCATATCAACTTCAATGTTGAATCAATGTTGGGGTTATCATGTTCAAATGAGAAGGTTACTACAAAATTCTGTTGTAATCCTGTCCATTCTGTAGTTCCCTTACGCATCTCCTGGTCTATGTACTAGTTCCATGGGATCCCTTCCAATGTATGGATAAAGTGATGGGGCCATTCCTCTAGTGGTGACATCCTCCACTGTGTTCTTCACTTCTCCAAGTATTCAACTGGTGTTCCTTTCCCATCATACTTTTGGACTCTATTGCACCCTGGTTTTACGCCAAATCTAATGTGAAGTAGTCGTTTACATTGATACCAATCTTGAATTGTTTCTTTGTGTGCACCCCACCATCTTGCAGGTGTTTCTTTGAGTGGAATATATAGTTCTAAGAGCCAATGATTTTCTAAAAATTCCTCTTCATATCTTGTCAAGAATTCCTCTAAGTCATTTACCCCATGAAAATTGGGAGGTTCTCTTATCTCTGTACCAACCCATCTTACTGTGCGATCTATTATTGTGCACCTCCTTGTGGAAAATTAATGTAATCACTATTGATAATTCTCCAAACTTGTGTTTGAGTCAGAGGCACATGATGTAATTCTTCTTCGGCTAAGTACCCCATTTGTAGTTGGATTAACATAATCCTCTTCTCGCACAATGGTTCTGTACAACTGGTTTATTTCTTCTAGATCCAAAAAAGTGGGGTAAACCACAACAAACAAAATGACTTCAGAAATCAACTCTAATCCCAAGTATGTTATATAGATGAAAATGATAACAAGACAATATAAAGAACCTACCTCGTCCATACATTTGAAGAAAACCACTGTTGATCACTCAACTCAAAGATTTATACCTGCAACTTGTCCTCAACAACCAAGATAAGCAAGCATATGGTGATAATATATATTGTTAGCACATATAATAGCATGATCCATCAACATTCATAACAAATATGCCCATGGAATAACAATTCAAATATTTGAAAGATATTAATTCGATGAGAAAAGAGTATTTCTATTAAAATACAAACAACGGAAGTGTATGAATGACAAACTTTCATGTCATCATGTTTCAGAACCAAGAAACCAAGTCCCTTCCATCTGGACCTCCACCACTTCAATCCTCCATCAAAGGAAATCTCATATGAGAGATCCAATGAGGTTATCCATCAAGGAGGGAAGAGATTGGGGGTTGAACAATGTGTTCATACTTCAAAGGACAAAGGGATTCAGACTCTATATGAAGTGAATAATTTCTCCAGAGTAACTTTTCTCTCAAATTTGAAATATTCTCTCCTTCCATGAATTTGATATGGCCCAATTTATAGCCTTCAAATGGAACTGAAGGGCCGAGTCAAAAAATTTCCAGTATATGGAAGGTCAAGGATCATCAATCTCGTGACATGACATGGAAACCCGACACAATTTTTAATTTTGGGCACACAACTCGATGTACGCGAGTTGTAATGGTGTAACCTGTGTATACACATGTTGTAATACTATTAGGGCATGTATATGTGTAAAAAAATTATTTTTTAGCTCTAGGAAGTGAAAAAGGGACTTCAAGTCTTCATAGGGAAATGGAAAAGGCCTTCTGAGCAAGTTGCATGGGGTGAGGAAAATATTTCTATAACAAATGCCCCCTAATGTGTGAGGTCAGATGAGTATCTGTGATGGCCAAAATACATTATAATTCCCAGAAGTGGAGTAATGGAGAAACAACTGGACGAACTAGTTTCTCATAAGAATATTACAATCCATAATGACTTTGTGCACATGGATGTCAATTTGAATTACAATGCAGATCCATGTGGAATTATACCAAAAAACTATTTATGTCCATGAATAGGAAATACAAAGGTAGATACATGCCATAGGTTGTCATAGTCACGAACAAGTCCCAGTGAAAACCATTCTCAAAATAAATCTAAAGATATTTGTATACAATGGAGTACAATATGATCTCCCATGATCACTGAAGTCATATAGGTACTGGTCCAATGAATGATAGCAACAACTTAGGAGAGTTGAGACTATGAATTCATGTATTCAAGTCTTCTACACAATATGCCAAAGGTGAAAGTATACATCATGTGAATAAATGAGTTGAGGTCAAACACAATGAGACTTCTTTTGATTACTGGTCATTAAGGTATACCATTAACAAATGTGAGACAACCTACCGATAATGAAAGTAGGTATCAAGGCACCGCGTACATTCGTACAAGTGTGAATAAAGGTGTTGAGGTCAAAAACTTGAAGAATCCATCGATCAGGAGACATTGATGTATTCCCAATTGTTGATGGCGAGAGAACCTGCCATTGATGAATGCAAGACTCTAGGTACTCATAGGACTTTAGGCCTCATTTCCAAAATAGATGAGCTGAAGTTGATGGAAGGAGACCCACTGAAAGGATAGAATTAAGGAATCTCTCATCAGTCAACACGATGTACAAAGCAGTAGCTTGATGATTTGGAGGAACTCATATGAATAACATGTTCACGAACCAACAAATCTGTGCATCTTTTACATGCACCAGATGTAAGAAATGCACAAAAAAGACCTATGAATATAAACCAATAATGAAAAATGTTGACAAAGGTGAGGAAACCACCAATAAGGATAATGGAATCCAAAACACTACATGAATCCCAATGTGTGAATATATTTCTTGTCGTAAAAAAAAAGGGAAACCCCCTAGTTAGTGACTAATGAGGAGATGTCGATTGTTGGGTTCAAGGTTACCTACCCATAATGAAAGTAGGACCAAGGTGCTTGATAGGACTACATCTTCATGTAACTCTGAGACACACAAAAGGTATGGCTGACATGTAAAGTCAAGTGTTCTAAGAAATGGTTGACACAGGCTTATAGACTTACTTTAAACAAGAGCATGAGACATATGGAGGAATCTCGAAGCATAGGCTCAATGATGAAACTTTGTGATGTAGGAGGCATCAATCAAACTCTCCATAGGGACTGGAAGAGTAACTAGTCAAAGGTGTAAACTCTAAGTAATGAGATCAACTTACTAAAGTTATGCTAAACCAAAACTTTGGATGACAACTGGACTCAAAAGTTTGTGCTTTGTTCAAAGGTGACATGACTCCTACCAACATGAGTTAATATGTTTTTCCCGCCCGTGTTTTTTTGTTTTTTCATAATAAAATGAATGCTATGATACAGAGGAGGAAACAAGTGTCATGAGTAAGAAACTAGTTCCAGTAGTGGAACATACCTATGCCCAATGCAAAGGGGTGCATGCAGGATGACGCAACCGCACTCCTCGGAGCATGATCTCTCTCACAGGACCTTCTCTTCCCTAGGCCTGAAGAACTGAAATGCTCTTCAACTCCCTTATCAGGAATCTTCAATACCCACAGAATACTCCTTATGATCTCCCTACTTCAAATCGGAAAATCAGACTTCGCATGATCGCGAGTCTTGGAATCACAGGTTCGAGTCTCTCAAATCCCCGACTCCTGATGTCTCAGTCAACGTTGACCTTATCCCACCTTATCGAACCATTTGGCTCTATTGCGATTTCACTAGCCCCGATCCGTGATCATTTGGTGCGGTGCGACACCTGTCCCCTACTCTGATCCTGATGGTCCCCTCTCCTATAACAAATTGGGAAATCGCGTATCGAGATATCGCAATTCCCGTTGCACTAGTTCATGGAACTCTCCAAGTCCCGAACCCTGACTCTTCGGGATCTCTTTCCATGCGTCCTCACTGATGGACAGTTCAAGCTCGTCGGGATATCATGGATACGATTCCAACGTGCAAGAGTTTCTTGCCTCCGGAAACCCTGATACTCCGATTCACAACTTCCTTGGATCTCCCGACACGTGTCCCTGCTGATGGACGGTTCTGGGCTTATTGGGATTTCACGGATCACGATTTCTGATGCAACGATTTCTTCACTCTTGGAACCCACGATGTGTTAAGATCTGACTCCTCTACTGATGTCTGACACGTGTCCTGTTGAGATCAACGACTGAGATCTCCTTCGGTGTTTCGAGACTCGAAAGGTCTCCCAATTCCTAACTTCTGAAACCCCGATGCCACGCGGACTTTAAACTCTATGCAACTTCTGTCTAATCGAACGATTGACGGGTAATTAGATGATGATCCAATGGCTCACAGTACTCTGGGCTTAAACTCCTGGTGTGGCCGTAACTTTCTCGCTACTTCTGATGGGATTTCCCCAAGCCTCTCCACACGATCTCGACCGTCACTCCTCCCTCCTTGAGGGATTCCTAACACAAAACCTCCGGTGCGATCCTTCAACATATTTGAGAGATTTGCTCCTCATGAGCTTTTTCCAGCTTCTCAGTCTCTCAGAAAAGAGATCTCTTTGCTCGCACTCCTTGCGGAAATCTTGCGAACGCTTCAGCTACTCGAGCTTCCTTTGACTCTGTGCACACCTATAGCAGCAGTCCTGTAAAGCTTTCTTCTTAGATTCACGACTGAGACTTCTTCTTCATCCTGGGCACTCCTTTCACGGATTCAGCAACCCACTTCACTTCTGGGTGAATAAGAACAAGAGTTAAAATACCTGAGCCTCCATCAACACACTCCTTGCGGATGGTTTCAACTGCACACCTTGCAGGAAAGCCTTGCTCAGATAGAGAAACAAATGAAACTCATTCCATCTCCCCTTCAGACTTCAGGTTGAACATGAAATCACATGCATAGCATATAAAAGCAAATGTATAACAGGAAGCAAACATTCATGAGCACAACATCAATACACAGAGAAACAACACAAACCATGGATTTGAATCAAAGCTTTCTTCTATTAATTTAGATACCTGTACATGGGTGTTCTTC
>SNQJ01S0223648.1:0-14847 GCA_010110895.2 Picea sitchensis
CGAGGAAAGTGCTTTGATACCACTTGTAATATACCAGATATAAAAAGTATGCAGAACATAAATAAAATGACAGAAATGGAAGAATAACAACAATATAACCAGAAAAATAACCACAATAACACTGAAATGATATAAGAATAACAACAAAAATAACACTTTTATTCTTAGAGCAATGTTCATGGGCCTCTTCGAGGGGGCAACCTCTAGTCGAGCAGAGCTCTATCACAATAATATCCAAGCTAGGGTTCTCATACCCTCGACTCCTATTTAAACTAAATATGTCTATCAAAAGAAGCATCTAGAGGAAGATCCTTCTAGAAGCGGAAGCTTCTATTAGGTCTTCTTACATTCAACTTATTCTATTTTATTGCAAGGCCTTATTAATATTGACTTTTATTACATCTGAATATGTTTTTCTACCTATGTGTGGGTTAGGACCCTAACAAACTTTGCTCCCAGTAAGTTTCCCACCAATGTTTGACATGAGGGAGATCTTTAAGGAGTGCGAAGGTGATATATTCTTTGCCAAAAAAATTGTGAACAAAGAAATAACCTTCTAGCATATTTAACCATTTGTCTAGGGCTTCTACATCTATCTATCCTTTAAATACAAGAATATCAAAACTAAATTGTACCTTGAAAGGCGAGGTGCTTTCAAAATGGCCGCTTGATGAAGATGCACCTATTGCTATCGGCGGGTGTTGAAGGATGTGTGAAAAATTATCCATCATTTTGTCCCTCTGTCACATGAGAGCTTGCTCAAGAAACATACTGATAGGATCGTTTTCTCCATCATTTTTATTTTCTTCCACAATTGAGGGTTTCTTGGGTGTGTGAGAGCGATTTTCCTCAAGAGAGACAAGATCGATACCCAACTTGCTATACCCAGACCTCGTCGGGGACATGCACTGAAAAATGATCAAGAGAAGCCTGCTCTGATACCACTGATCCAGATTATTTTCGGCACGAAATGAGAGCAGAGATATAACATAGAAATATACAGAGATATTGAAAGAGCAACAATAATATAAAAAAGATATATCGGAAATATAACCAGAGACAAAGATATATAGTAATACATGATTTCTATTAATGAAATAAATGTATAGAGATTGTAAAAATACAAAGTGAAAGACTCATTAGAATGGTGGTAGCTTATCTCTGAGAAGAGATGTGACCACTACTCGCATTCGCAAGAAGACGATTACAATGAGGCTTTGAAGGCCTTTTTACAATAAATTGGAATGACAAAAAACCTATACATCCAAAAACCTAACCCTAGGAGATGAAGCGCCAAAAGTCATGTGGGCCCCGTTTGGGTAAGTTAGTACATCAACTTCCTGGGGGCGTAACTTTTGCATATGATATTTGTTTTAGGCGTATGATAGCTTGTTGGAAAGGTATCGTCGAGGAGATTGATTTTGGGGGCTCAATTATTCCTTTGGATATCATTGAGAATATCGATCCTGAAAAACCTTCATTTAGGTCCTCAAAATATCCCTAGAAGTTAAAAACTGCTAAAAATAGTAAATTGCCAAAATTGCCAGAAAACTGTTTTGAGCCAGTTGGAAAAGGTGGGTGGCCACTGATATCCACTTGGATCAGGTTGTCCATAGAAAAACTTGTTTTCCAACCTAATTTTTACTTGGAAACGAAACTTAAAAACGTTTGTGTGAAGATTCCCTTGTTACAATAAATAAAAGATGTGCCTATTTATGTAAAAAACGTAAGGGAACTATGTATTAAGAAAATTGAAAGAAAAAGGAAATACCCCCCTACAATTCAAGTTATAGGCCAATTAGCTAAATTAATGTCTGGAAAAATTATAACAGAGAAGTATGTTGATCTCGGAAACCATGTAGTCATTGTTTTCATCAACAATGTTCCCATAGTAAACACCCTAATTGACCTGGGGGTAGAAATAAATGTTATTACGTTATAACCATGGAAATTATACAATTGGATGGCCTCCAACCCACACCCATAATTCTTGAACTAGATGATAGGTATTGAATTAATCATATCGGTGTTTTATATGATGTTATTGTCACTATGTACTCATGGGAATACCCCATGGACTTCTTCATTATTCATCCCAAGACTACCATGGATGGTCACCACTTGATCCTTGGGAGACCTTAGTTGGATATAGTTTATGCCTTCATCGTTTTTAGATCCAGAGAAGTAATCATATCAAATGGAGCATCCATGAACACAATTATCATGTATCCACCTACCAAACCTGTAGTATAAGACTCCTTGTGGGTAGAATATCCTTACAAATATGATGAAACCACACAACCCCTTTTGACCATTGAATAATCTAGGGGGTTGAAAGAACAAACTAAAGATAATTTGCTAAATCAATTTCTCTCTACCATAGATGATATACCATATCCTGAATCATTCTCTCCATGTGATCTTATCTTTAGTAATGTTTTTTAGGAAAATTTTGATTTGGCAAGCTCATCATCCCTTCCTATTTCATTCATTAAATAAAGTTCATATCCTTATAGTATTCATGTTGAGATAAACCCAGGTAAAATTTTAAACATTAATTCTCAACTGGACCAAAATCAAAAGGAACAATTAATTCAAGTTTTACAAGAACATTCTGGTGCATTTGCATGGGATTACAAAGACATGCATGTAATTCCCCTTGATACCTGCATACACCATTATCTATACACAGGATAATGTTAAACCTATTAGGAAACCACAACCCCACATGAAAACCACTCTAAAATATATCTTGAAAAAAGAACTCCAAAAATGATTGAGTGCCAACTTTATAATACCCAATCTCTTATAGCAAGTGGGTTTCACCACTTGTGATCATGCCCAAGGAAAATGGTAAATGGAGAATATGTGTTTATTTTCGGGAACTTAATAAGGAAACCTTAAGAGATTATTTCCCACTACCATTTATTGATTAGGTGTTGGATACTTTGTTAAAAAAACAATACTTTTCTTGGATATGACCAAATTCAGATTGCACCAGAAGATAAAAAAAAGACCACCTTCATGTGCCCATGGGGAACATTCTCCTATAGAGTCTTTCCATTTGGTTTATGCAATGGCCCCACCACATTCCAACATGAAGTATTAATAATTTTTTCTTATTTGATTGATGAATGTGTAGAAATTTATATGTATTACTTCTTTGTCTATGGTGATACTTTTAAATAAGCACTTGATAATCTTGAAAGATCCTTGATTAGATGTTGGGAAGCCTGCCTTGCTTTAAGAAATGAAAAATGTAGAATGTTATACAAACAAGACATTGTTTGTGGTGATCACATTTATAGTCTAGGTATCAAAGTAGACTTGACCAAAATTAAAGTCATCATGGATCTTCCAGCACCACGATCACAAAAAGAGGTAAGACATTTTTTTGGTCATGCTGATTATTATAGGAGATTTATTGAAAATTATACAAATATTGTAACACCAATGTTCAAATTTATTTTTAATGATATTGATTTTGTATGGGACCCATAATGTCAAAATTCCTTCGAGGACTTAAAGGAAAAAATCTCCACAACACCAATACTTAGGGGACCAAATTGGTCCCTTCCTTTTCACATTAGTATAGATGCTTCAGACACAACCCTTGAAGTTGTTTTAGGGAAATCAATAGATCAACTATCCTATGCCATCTATTTCATAAGCGAAAACCTGACACTAGCCAAGCTCAATTACACTGTCACCAAAAAGAAATTCCTAACTATTGTGTATGTCATAAACAAATTCAGACACTACAAAACAGGTTATGAAGTCTTTGTTCACACAAACCACTCTGCCATTAAATTCTTAATGAATAAACCAATCACGAATGGTGGAATTAATAGATGGTTGTTATTATTGCAAGAGTTTAACATCACTATAGTAGATAGGTCTGGGAAGGAAAATTTTGTTGCACATTTCCTCTCCAAGATCCATAATGAAAGTGAAAATGGTTTTTTAGATGATATTTTTACTGATGAACATATATTTGTTATTTCTACTAACTCCCCATGGTTCACGTATATAGAAAATTATTTGGCCATGGGGAAACTGTTGCAACACCTTTCTTCACGGGAAAATAAGCAAATTGTCAAGCTCAGTGCCAACTACTCATGCATCGGGGGAGATCTCTTTAGCATTGGACTAGACTTAATCATTAGAATATGTGTACATGAAGATGAGATGTTTGATATTCTGCGAGCCTGCCATAAAAACCCATGTGGAGGCCACTTTGTTGAAAAAAGGATGGTCTGCAAAGTACTTCATCAAGGATACTATTTTCCAACACTCTTCAAGGATGTTAAAAGATATGTGAAGAGTTGTGACAACTACTAAAGGATGGGGAGACTAGTACAAGCTGATGAAATTACACTACAACCACATATATTAATCAAGCCCTTCAAAATATGGGCTCTGGACTTTATAATATCAATCTCTCATGCTGCCATGCATCAAGAAATAAAATGTATATCTTAGTTTGTACGGATTATGTAACCAAATGGGTAGAAGCAAAATATCTTTATCAAGCTAATGAAAAATCATTTGTTGATTTTCTTTATGAAGATATTTTTACCCCTTTTGGTGATTGAAGAGAGATTGTGACAGATCAAGGAGTGTAATTCGCGTAAAAAATGATGTAGTCCATTATCCAACAATATCAGATAAAGCATCGTAAATCCTCTCCGTATCACCTGCAGGCTAATGGACAAGTAGAGACCAACAACAAAGTTCTAGCTCGACCATTTTGACCAAGATAATATAGTTGCATCATAAGGAATGGGAAAACAGACTTTCAGAGGAACTTTGGGCCTACACAAATGCATGGAGAAGCACCAATGGACTCACTCCTTATGAGTTGGTATACAAAAAGCAGGTTCTCATTCCCATTGAATTCCAAATAAGAACCTTCATAACAACCGTGCAGTTGGGTTTAGAATTTTCATAGGCTTAGAAACAAAGGGTGGTACAACTAAATGAGTTGGATGAAATCTGATAGGATGACATTCAACATACCTTCTTATTCAAGAATAGAAATCTAGGTGGCATGACAAATTCATTAGAAAGAATGTCTTCAAAACCAGTGACTCGGCCCTCCTCTTCGATTCCATATTCAATAATTTGAAACCACATGTTGGCTGGGACCATATGAGGTTTAAATCATCTTTAATAATGGCTTGGTGAGAGTCACAACAATACATGAATATCACATCTCCTTTGTGGTGAATGGCCATTGATTAAGATTATACCATAAACCCATGTCCAAGGAAAAGTTTGTTCAAGATATGTTACAACAGTTAGAGATGGAGGTCATGAATAGGGGGTCTCCCTCCCCCTCTCTAACCTCTACTTGAGTTTTTCTTCCAAATTTATGGGTGTATTTATATGTATATGTAAAAAGAAAAAAAAAAGGAAAAATAATACAAAAAAATACAAAAAACAATAAAAAAAGTAAAGATAAAAATCAGTCTAGTTATGAAAATCAACTTGTTGGAGTAGCTAGACATGGACTTTCTTGAAAAACAAGTTGTTGGCAAGAAATCCCATAATAAAATTTGGAATACAATTGTTGACTCTACCTTATGTTATCCCCATTTTGTGAATAACAAAGGAGATTATGTCTCAAGGCCCTCAAGTTGCAGATATGGAGTGTTGAGATACTACATGACAAACAATACCCTTTTGCATAGATTGGAAGCCCACTCACCACCATAGATGGTCACAGGTTTGCATATGGAAGCCACCACACCAACTGGCTTCTGCAAGGTAGTGGGCCTTGCTCCATGAGGTACAAGTCAGTATTATGGTGAGCATCATTTCAATATTTAATCCATTTGATTATGTTGTATCTTAGATTGCTCTATATTTCATGATATATGCTTGGACATTATGCCTTTTTCCCTGCTTCACCTTGATGGTTGACATTGTGCCCAATTAAGTGGTCTTATTTGGGAATGAGTTTTCTACTAGGAACTCCCTTAATGAGAGATCATACCTTTCCTGACCATACTTACCACTTTCCATCATTATTCCCCTCCATTTCCTTATCTCTTGGGATTTTAGGGTGTATTGACACAAGAAGGGGTTGTCCCTCATTCTATGGGAAGAAGGGGATAAAAACTCAGGGGGGTTGAGGTTGGTTAAAATATAAAATCCTTGTATAAACCTTCCATATGCTTGGCCCATGGGTCACCCAAGAAAGAAGTGAAACACTTATCTTTGAGTAAACGAGACCCACATATAATAAAGAATGCTTAAAGGGTTAGTTAAAGGATAGGAGGTCTCATCACGAGAAAACCTATCACATCCATGGATAAATACTGGTATGACATTGCAATCATATGGTCACCAAAACAGGTTAATGACTCTCAATTGCATGACTGAGAGAAAGGGAGTCTCCTCACGAGTCAACCTTCTCATTTCCACTAGGTGTTTTTGGGTGACATTGCCCTCATTTGGTCACCATGCCAAGGCAGTGAACTTCAACCTCTCCTTATGCTATATTTAAAGAAAATACAAATAAATCTAAAATGAAATTGATGGGCTTTGAAAAAGTGCATTGTGAACGAAGGTACCACACACCCTCTACAAAGGCACCCATGAATGAGACACTATGACCCATTGTATGTCATGAGCCTTATTCCCATTGAGTCTTGACCCTAACCACTTTATCCACTTTATATGGCTTAGAGAGGAATCTCTTGGAAACTCTCCTTGATCTAGGGAAATGTCTACCCAATAGGATGCCTCGTCAACCCTCCCATATTCAAGCTTGACAAGTCGCATAGTATCTTTGAGAAATTAATTTTTTGATATATTGATCTTTGATGCACATGCTTAGATAGATTATTTTTTGATTGGATTCACTTATCATGATGTTATGACTTTATATCCTTAGAGGGCATGCTCATTTGTCTTTGTAGGACCTAGTTGGTCGACAATCTTGGGAGAACAAGCCTAGCTTGGGCTGCCATGGGGCTACAAGCCCACAAGTTGGATTCCAAGGACCCGCATGATAGATGAGAAATATAAAACTTGGAAGGCCTTGATTATGACCTGGATGACATATCCCATCCCTCACTTGTCAAATGATTTTCTCAGGAGGGGAAAAACTTCCCCTTTTTGAGCTTGACGTCATGTTTGGGGGGATACGGCATGGTGGTGAGATGATATGCTTTGGAACTTGGAAGTTTTGAGGGGTTTGAGGATTTGACCAGGAAGGAGTACATTTGGATTCTTGACACGTGTCTTTGGGAAGCCTTACTACCCTCCTACATCACTAACGACCTTCTCCTAGTGCCAAAACGTCCCCTAAAGGGGTGACGTCCATGTAAAATTAGGGTTTATTTGTGCAAAAGTGTAACTTTAAATGAATTGTTTAATATTACTTTGTTAAAGGAGGAAATATTAGGGTTGTTGACCCCTAATATTGTGGTTTACCCCTTAATTTGTGGACAAGTCACCTTGGTGACATTTGTATAAATAAGAGATCATAAGATCTCCTTTTAACATAACTCTCCCTCATTGTGAGAAGTATTGGTCTGAAATTTTCGCTACACTTGACTCTATTTATCTCTTGTGCAATTTTTTTTATGGATATCTTGATGAATGGTTGATGGATGGGTGAGGTTCTATCCTTGGATGGTGTTTTTCTAGTTTTTATGGTGGATTATCTTGGCATCTTTCTTGATTTTGGTATGGTATATTACTATTATGATATCATTGTTTTTCAAGTCAAGGATTGTTGTTCTAGGAGCTAGGTGGGAAGTATAAGGGAATACACCCCCACCATAGTCTTCATCATTGTATGCTTCATATTATTGATTAAAAAACAATTTGTTAAGAGAGTTATAAGGGCATACATCCTCTTAACTTAAACCCTATCTAGAGAAACCTGCCTCGGGAAGTAAAAGGGCTTACACCCCCAAGGAGATATATTCTCTACATATTTATTTATTTGAATCCATTAACCCAATAGAAAATTCACTAGTCATACATTTTTTTCATTGGAGATATAAAATCATTGCCTTAGGAAACACAAATTTCGATCTTTTGAAAGGTTTCTCGCTAGAAGTTGGTTTTCCACATTGAGAAGAGTCTTCCCCTACTAGGGAATCCTCTCTCTCCCTCTACTTTAATTGTTGTTACAAACTTTAAACTACAGCCATTAGGGTTGCATAACCCTATCTACTAACACTCTCTTAACTCCTAAACTAACCCTAGACTAGCTCTCTAACTTCACTCACCTAGTCAACTAACTAGGGCGCACCTTTTGAGATAGTTCTTGGCACTTTTCTAGGGTTGATTTTATTGCTGCATGCCATTGAATGATACATCCATAAGGATGGAATTTTCTGCATAAAATACATGTTTTAACAACTTTGTTTATTCAACCTTATAGTGTCATTTTTCAATCATACTTGATTTCCATACCCATTGATAATATTGTTGATTGATATTATGCTTTACATGCTGATTTGAATGTCTTACTTGATGATATAAACTGTCATATATTTCTGCAAATTAGGGACAGTAAGATTAATTTGTTGATCCATACTAACATATATCATTGCAAGTTGGATTTTCCTGTGTCTTGGGAAGGTACAATCATCCGAAAAAGTAATATACCTTTAGGGAAACAATCACTTGACTTACAAGGAATCTCTTCCCACCTTTCATTCCACTTAAAATTGACCTCTAGGGGCTTCACTTCCATTTCTATTAGTCTCCATCTCAATCCCCCTAGGGTCACCAAGATCGACTCCCTAGAGTGACCTAGTCACCCTTGAAGTGTGGGATCTACATTGAGGTGACATTGGGTGTTGGATTCCAAATTTGTAACACTTTCTTTTTTGTTGGGTCAGGATTTTCCCAACCTACAACTTGCGCTATAACATTTTGGCACCGTTTCTGGGGAATATTTTGAATCTTCTTCGTACCCTAATGACACTTTGGTAAGCTATCCCAAATCCTTTCCCTTAGATTTCCTAGTGACTCCACCCAAGGGACGTTCCATTTCCACCTTGTCGATAAATATTTTCCTAAAAGATTGTTTGGTGACTTTACCATTCCACCAAAGAAATGTGCAACCAACAAACCCTATAGGGGTTGTAAAGAATCATCCAAAGGGCCTATTCCCCCTAAATTCCTGGTCCCTCGTAATTCCTCTTCTACCTCTCATATCCCTCCATCCTCATCTGCTATTTCAATACCTCTACCTTCACCCATACCCACCTCACCAAGCATTACTTGGAGCTTGAAAAACAAAGAGGCACACAAACCTTTGGACATAACAAAGATCCCCATATCCCCTCATAAACTCCCAATGGACTTCAAATAATGGCTACCCGTATTTTTAGGGGAGGACCTTACTGAACTGGAATATCACTTGTATCTTTTCCTCCGTGGTTTAGAATCATGTTACCAACATGAGGATATCCTGATGAAACTTTTCTCTTACACTTTTTTTGGGAAGGCCAAGTATTGGTTTGATAACATCTCCCCAGGAACAATAATAAATTGGGATTTCTTTCAGGAACTTTTCACCAAAATATTCAAGAAAAAGAGAGATTACCAATCCTTATGTAATCAACTCCAAAACTGTAAAACAAAATTAGGGGAAGATATAATGGATTTAAATGATAGGTTTAACACCTTTGTAAGATTTTTTCCCTAGGAGTTTAAACCTCCCAAAGCTACCATTCTCAAGAGATATATATCAACTATGAAAAATCTGTATGGGGCCCTGATTAGGGAATGCCCTACCAATTTTTTTGAAGCTCAGGAGAGAGCATGTGAAATATAAGAAAAATTAGCCACCTCTCTCATACAAGAAGAAGAGAACCCCAAGAAGGCTCTTCAGATTAATTATATTGTTGAATTCGTTTCACCAGAAATTCTCTCAGATGTCATAATTTACCTACAAGAGGAATGAGAGAAAGCAACTGAAATGGAAACTTGTATCATGGTCAACCTTTTAGAAGAAGAGAGAGAGAAAACATTATAAAAAACACCTCTCCCACCAAATGAGATCTTGGAATTAGAAAAGAAGCAAGCCACAAAGTTGTCCGAAGTGAAATTCTCACAATACTTTCAAAAAATATTTGCAAAACCTCTAGAGAAAACGAGGTGTGAGATCAAAAAAAGTAAAGAGAAAGTGTCTCTCCAAGACAGTACCAAAACTAAAAATATTGTGGGTCATGACAACGTAAACCATTAAGTTCTGGAAGAAGGAATAGACAACATGTTTATTTTGGTGGATTCTCCTTTCGTAGATGAAGAAAGAAAAGAAGGGTCTTGGCACCTAGATTTTGATGGTGCACACCCAAGTATAGGATTAGATGCAGGAATAGTCTTAAGGTCACCATATAATGAGACCACCCTTTTTTCATACAGACTTGAGTTTGACTACACAAATAACATTGTTGAGTACAAAGCCCTTATCTTGGGCATCATCCTAGCCATCAATATGAACATCAAGAACCTGCATGTAAAATGGGGTTCTGACCTAATTGTTTCACAAGTCAATAACAAGTTTGTTGCAAAAAACCCAAGGTTAAAACAATATAGAGATGTTGTTTGGGATTCCATAAAAAGGTTTGACAACTTTTCCAATGAGGCCATCCCTAGGGAAGAAAACCACTTGGAATATAGTCTTGTTGTTTCCACTTCAAACTTACAACTTTACAAAGAAATTAGTTTCTACAAGGTGGAAGTCAAATTCACACCTTCATTACCTGACAACTTGGAACATTGGAAAGTTTTTGAAAACGACACTCAACTTCTTTGCTTTCTGCAAAACGAGGGAGAATTCTATGAAGCTCAACTAAACTTATTGGATGAGAAGGAAAGCATCGAGATCATCAATATAGTTGATTGGCCCCTACCCAAAGGAATTGTTCCTTTAGAAAACCTCTTTGACCAAAATGATATGTATAAAGGGAAAATTTCCAACAAAATCAATGACGATATTATTGAATGCAACATTGGAACCGAATAATCCCCGAAGTTAATCAAATTTGGAAAAGGAACAATGGTCGATGAGAGGGAAAAATTGACTACACTTATAAGAGAATTCAAGGATGTCTTCTCTTGGTTTTACGAAGATATAAAGGCCTATCAGGAAGACATTATACAACACACCATTCCCCTCATTGATGGCACAATTTATTTCAGATAGAAGCTCAGAAAGATGAACCCAAAGGTTTCCCCATAAGTACAAAAAGAGTTACAAAATATGGTGGAGGAAGGAATAATTGAACCGATTAGATATTAATCATGGGTGTCTAATCCAGTTATTGTAAGGAATAAGACTAATGAAATCAGGATATGTGTAGAGTTCAGAAACTTAAACCAAGCTTCACTTAAGGAAAATTATCCCTTACCAAACATGGAGTATCTTTTTCAAAGGTTAATCGATGCAAAGATGATTTTCACGCTTGACAGTTTCTAGGGGTATAACAAAGTTTTGGTAAAGGAGGATGATCAACTCAAAACTGATTTTACCACCCCTTGGGGAACCTATAAGTATTTACGAATTCCTTTTGGACTCACCAATGTAGGGGATAATTTTTAGTGAGATGTGGACTATTCTTTCAAATACCTAAGCGGAAATATCATAGAGATATATCAAGATGATCTAGCCACCATTTCTAAAAAGAGGTAACAACACATTCAACACTTAAGAACTATCTTCCAGAGATGCAGGGAATATGGCATTTCTCTCAACCCTAAGAAATCAATTTTTGGTGTTGACAAGGGTAAGTTACTGTGACACATCATTTCTAAATATGGAATCATGATAGATCCTACCAAGGTTGAAGGCATCAAGAAAATCCCTCTCCCTGAAGACAAGAAATCCTTCCAATCCTTCTTCAGCCATATTAACTTTATTAGGAGATTTGTCCCAACCTTGACCAAAATTGTTAAACCCCTTAACAAGTTACTAAAAAAGGAATCTCGTTTTGAGTCGGAAAGTGAAGGTAGGATATATTTTGAACGTATTAAGGAGGAAATAATTGTCACACCATTCTTAGTTAGCCCAAAATTTTCCAGGGACTTTATCATTTTCTCTTTTGCTTCGAAAGATACCATTGTAGGTATGTTGTTACAAAAGAATGATCAAAGGGACAAACAACCAATCGCTTTCATGATAAAAAGTCTTAGGGATTCATAACTGAATTACACCATTATGGAAAAAAAATATTATTCTTTAGTCAAGTATCTCAAACACTTTCAAACCTATGTGGGATACAACAAGATCAAGGCCTTTGTCCCCTATCCCGCCGTAAAGGATTTTTTATCACAATAAGATTTCCTTGGATCAAGGGGAAAGTGGGTGTCACAAATACATGAATATGATTTGGAAATAAATCCAAATAATATAATTAAAGGAAAAGGGCTGGAAAACATGATGACATAAATCAATAAAGAGGCCATTGAGGTAGGACAAAAGGAGCAAGTCAACATCGTCGTAAATGAGATTGAAAACAATAAATGGTATTCAGACGTCATATATCACCTGAAAAAACTCACATGCCCTAATCATTTGCTGGAACATAAGAGAATATCCCTAAGACTCAAATCTATTAAGTATTACCTAACAAAGAATGGTCTTGGGTGGAGGAACCCAGATGGGGTAATCCTTAGATGTGTTGATAAAGAAGAAGATGATAAGTTAATCACCAAACTTCATGCAGGACATTGTGGAGGCCATTTTGTAGCACACACAACTTCCCATAAGATTTTAAGAGAAAGATACTATTGGCCTACTATATTCTCTTACACACATCGATATGTTAGAGCTTCTTAGCCATGCCAGTTTTTTACTAGAAAGCATCACCTCCCTTCCCTTCCCCTTAAACCAATCATTGTGGAAGCACCCTTTCAACAATCAGGACCGAATTTCATTGGTGAATTCAAAGACAATTCTGGTAATGGATACCGATGAATTTTGACTGCCATTGATTACTTCACTAGATGGGTGGAAGCTACCCCAACCAAGAAAGCAATGGAAGAAATCATGATGAAATTCCTTGAGGAAAATATTATTACTAGATTTGGTGTCCCTGCTAAGATAACCACCGACAACGCCAAAGCCTTTAACTTAGTGGCACTCAATGAGTTTTGTTTCAAGTATGGGATTTTTTTATCACACTATTCGAATTATTATCCTCAAGGGAATGGATTGGAAGAGTCCAACAACAAAACCATCATGAAAATTGTGAAAAATATTTTTTGGGGGAACAAGAAGAGTTGGGACAACTATATCAAGTTTGCCTTGTGGGTCGACTGCACAACAACCAAGACTTCCATGGGAAGGACTCCTTTTGAGTTGGTGTATGGATTTGAGGCTCACTTGATCGTAGAATTGGATGAGACTCGAAGAATAACCTTTGATAAAATGGAAAGGGATCAAGAGAAAGTAAAAGGAATTTTTTATCAAAAGGAAAGACACAGAGACTTCAAGGAAGGGGATCAAGTTCTACTGTGGGACAAAATAAGAGAAAAACTAGGAATGAATCAAAAGTTTGACATTCTTTGGCTAGGCCCTTGCAAAATAGAGGAAGTGTTCGGACCAAACTCATTCTACTTATCCATGATAGACGGGAGGAGGATGCCACTAACTGTAAATGGATCTCTCCTCAAACATTATTTCCAAGGTGGCACATGACTCCTTAAGGGATAGGGCCCTAGGTAAGTAGGTAAATTATTTTGATTCCCTGCATTTTTCATCTTGATTTCTCATATTATTCTAGATGTATTTCATTTTCATTTTTCTCTACTTGCATATTGATTTCATGCTTAGTTTAGAATTTTTGAAAAAATGTCAAAAAATTATTTTTATATCTTAGTTGGTTTTGATTATGATCATATGAGAAAAAGGATGAGTAATCCATCCTGAACTTGAAATTTTGATGTTTCCTTGTAGGCACAGGTCTACTAGGAGATGTTGTGGTTCTCATGCACTCTACGACAAACACATGTCCGAATGTAGGAGCCAGATGTTATCCCCATTTTGTGGATAACTAAGAGATTATGTATCAAGACCCTCAAGTTGCAGATATGGAGTGCCAAGACACTACATGACCGACAATACCCTTTTTCACATATTGGAATCCCACTCACCACCACCGATGGTCACAGGTTTGCAGATGGAATCCACCACACCAACTAGCTTCCAGAAGGCAGTGGGACTTCCTCCATGAGGTACAAGTCAGTTATGGTGAGAACCATTTCAATATTTAAGCCATTTGATTATGTTGTATCTTATATTTATCTATATTTCATGATAAATTCTTGGACATTATACCTTTTTCCCTGCTTCACCTTGGTGGTTTACATTGTGCCCTAGTAAGTGGTCTTCTTTGGGAATGGGTTTGCTTCTAGGAACTCCCTTAATGAGGCATTGTACCATTCCTAACCATACTTACCATTTTCCATCATTATTCCCTTCAGTGACCTTCAACCTCTCCTTATGATATATTGAAATAAAATACAAAGAAAGATAAAAGGTAATTGATGGGCTTGGAAAAAGTGCATTGCAGACGAAGGTACCACACACCCTCTACAAAGGCACCCATGAATGATACACTATGACCCCTTGTATGTCATGATCCCTATTCCCATTGAGTCTTGACCCCAACCACTTCATACACTTTACATGGCTTAGAGAGGGATCTCTTGGAAACTCTCCTTGACTTAGGGCAAGATCTACCCAATAGGACACCTCGTCAACCCTCCCATATTCAAGCTTGACAAGTCATATAGTGTCTTTGAGAAATTAATTGTTTGATATAGCGATATTTGATGCACATTCTTAGATGGCGTATTTATTAATTGGAT
>SNQJ01S0223651.1:14856-27183 GCA_010110895.2 Picea sitchensis
TGTATATGATAATGGGTGCACTTGTCCTATTACCTCATTATTTTGAAGAAGTGATTGCTCATTGAAATATCCATTGAAAAGTGGTGACACCATTATGTATAACACTAACCTAGTTGATTCAACAAGTTCTTATCCAAGTTTATCTTTACAAGTTTATCTTGAGAGGTATTGATGAAAACCTCATGTGGTGGACCGCTCTTGCAAAACTGCAATAAAATTTCATAAGAACCCTAATAGGATTAACTAGAGGGACCTCTTAGTAATTATCCGAGACGTTACATTATACATTGAATAGCTGATGATTTAAGTTGAATGTGGATGATGTCACCCTTGGGATAATTGCAAACAATTAATTATGTGCCTAATAAATCTAAAACACTCTCGTACCACCTGCCATCCTTATACTCTAAAAATTGTCAATGAACAGTATACATTATTCTAAATCTTTTGAGTAATATAATAAAAAGGAAGTATCAGGAAGTACAAGTAAACCCGCCGGGGTACTGAACATGCCTACTGGCAGCGGGGCCATGCTTGTATGGTACTAAGGTAAACCCGTCGGGGTACCGAACAGGCTTGCTGGCAGCGGGGCTATGCTGGGTAAAGAGAGTTGAAAAAAATAAAGTGGCACACTTAAAACTGAACATAAACCCTTGGATATCATTCTGAAGAAATCATTATCAAATCAAGGCTAGGAGATGACCTTTATATCTCTCAGATGATGTTCTTAAGAATCTTCAAGTATCCACTTTAGAGTTCTATCTTTAAAAAATAGGTTTGCATGAGAAGTGGGACCCTCAGTAGGTGTAATTCACCTTACCTAAACAAGAAGAGATTCATCTCTAAAAAATTGGATCTGAAACAAGTTAATCATCTTGGTATGTATTCCTTTATGTGTTCCTCTCTTCAAATGATATCTAAACTATGCTTATATCACTTTTTTTTAAAGGTAATCTAGCCCAGGGGGCCTATTAGTCAAAGTCATTATGAAAACTCTTGGAAACTATCCTATAATAGTATTAGAGTCATATCCATCCCTTTCTCCTAACTTTGATTGAAAACGGATTGGATAAGACTTAACTTCAGGGAATGCTTGATCGAGTGAGGAGTATCATCAATTGTGAAAATTTGAAGATCATTGTTGCATGACGACATGCAATGACTTAAGCATGGGGGAATGTTGAGTATCCATTTTGACACTTCTAATTCCCTATATTACCTTCTATCTGAACCTATTTTACATATTCCATGTGTATCTAATTGACTGTTTCCTCTATAATACACTCGATGACCTTGTTCACGTGCATAAGAGGTAACTTATGATTAAAGCATGATTTGTTTAGTTTTATTGAGTTAATTTGATTAAATGTTTGATTATGTATGATCCTAATGAATTTGAATCCTAAGAAACATGATTTGGTACCCATTCTATTCCAGTACCAAGGCTCCACCTATTCCGGTACCAGCCTGTGTTAATCTGGTACTAGAAATAATTCAAAATTTTGGAAAGATTCTAGAGGCAAATCGGGCACATGGGTTTTTTCCAGAACGATGTTTTCATGAGGAAATGTGAGTTATAATTCAACCAAATCGCATGTGTGGACCTCCAGCTCAGGGGGAATGATTCTACCAAAATTATAAAAAAAATTCAGACTGCCAACTTCTGCCTCAATTTTCGTGCATATGGTATCAGATATAGAAATTATAAAACATGGGTTTTGTCTAGAATATGATAAATTGAGTAATATGAAAGCCATTTTTCAAAATTAGAATTTTTTKGGGAGATATGGCTGGGGGAATAACTCGAATCTGCCCAAATTGTTAAAAAACACAGATTTTTGGGATTTCTCCTAAAATTGTAAAAATTGTTTTCTTAGTTTGAGGATTCAGTTTCATCCATTCCTCCATGGATTTTATGTATAAATAAGACCTCATAGGTCTGAGTATAAAGGAATTATCATGATGTAAGAATGGTTCTCAAAGGAGAATTGTTATGATGTAGAATGGATTCATGAAAAGACTCTTTTTGTAAACCTACTTGTTGGGGATTAATGCTAGATTGAATTCAGTGATTTTGTCTCTCTTAGAAGTTAACATATGGTGATCTAAAAGATTCCATGTTGGCATCGGCAAGGGCCACCGATCCATCTTGGTAAGCTTATTGTAAATTGTTAGTGTAGATTTTCATTTCATGTATTTGTTATTTTGATTTCATGATATTTTGTTTGATTTTACTATTCAAATTTGTTGCAAAGTGTGGTATTGCAGAAACAGTTGGATTTCCATATTTCACCATACATGAGCTTTAATGGAGCATCCCACTTGTTAGTTTAGTTGCTCCAGGAGATAGATCTTAAGTTCATCTTTTCATTTCATGAGCCTCTAATGAACAGATTTGTCACCTAAGAAAGAACATTTCGATTCACTATTTGCTTGAGAAGTTTTGTTATCATTTTTCCATTCTATGTTTGGAGTTGTATTATTGAAGTGTTCCTAGATTTGATTGCTAGTTGTTGTTAAGAGTAGAAGCTACAAATAACTAATTCAAGGTCCATCTTTCCACTTCATGATCTTGTAAATGGGCATGGCATTATCTGTGCAAAATCTTTTGAGTGCATGATTGCAAGTTTTGCTTTCTAATTTCTGAATTGTGTGAAGAGTGTTATCTTTGAAAACAGAGTGTTTTGTTATTGTTGGTTTTCTTATCTAAATTATACTAAACAGACATAGGAACCTTTTTGTTATCGGCACATATAGTGCGTCAACCCTTTTGATTACGAACCCCGGTTGATAATTTATGTTTGGTAATATATTATGCAAATAATTGCACCAACACATGCCTAGATTCATTCTTTTGAAACAAATTTTTTCACTTATCTTACCTTTCTTAGAGAACAAAGCTTCAAGTTCTTACCTCTTTTCTTCATATCGGGCTTCTCTTCTTACCACAGAGCTTCGCAAGTCAATATTGTGCATTAAATCACAGATCTACGCACAGAGCTTTCTTTTCTTTAGTTCCCAACATTCACAGTTTTGAGTCTCAACAAGGGAACCATTTGTTGGCATAGGAGCAAACACAGGTTTCAATGCTTCAACATTGCACAGAAAAAACCCTTACTACAAGCCCGTTCGGCAACACCTGCGAAGCAGATGAAGTCTCACCTGAGGTAGAGGCAGGGGTTGTTGCAGTACTCAAATTTCTGCAACCTAGTTGGGACACAAATCTGTTATTATACCACTTAACAAAGCACTTAGAAGTTAACATTCATCAGTATTTAACCCTTATTCACATCGCAGATCCAAACCCTAATTACATAAAAACACAGTATTCTACCAAATCTAACACATCTAAGCACTTACCACATGGAAAAATATCATACCTAGCATTCGTTCACATTACTAAGAAATAAGAATTTATATAAGATGCATATAACATATATCATTGCACTAATCATACATCACATCAACAACTATAATGCACAAAGAAACCACAACAGAGGATATACGTGGTTCACCCCAGTGTGGGGCTACGCCCACCAACTCTTCGTTTCTTTATTATCTTCTGTCAATCTTATACAAACACAGAGCCACCAAAACCCACTCTGCATAGGACAAGAGAACTGTGCACACCTCGCCAGATCCTCCTTCCCCGAGCTAGTTTTAAGCACAAAGCCTTCTTACAATCACTTGGACTTAGCTCTGCAAGTCTCAACATACACTATGCACAAAGCCTCAAAACCCACTCTGCATAGGACAGGAGATTTGCGTGCACCTCGCCAGATCCTCCTTCCCTAAGTTAGGTCACAACACAAAGCCTTCTTACATAGTCTGGACATAAGCTTCCTACGATCACTTGCACTTAGCTCTGCAAGTATTAACACAAAGTATGCATGAAGCATCCACAACTATTTGCACTTAGCACACTAGCCTCTTTACACACACAGGTCTCCCCTACTTACATCACCTATGTTTCTATTTATACATTACAAAATGGGCCTAAACATGGGTAAACCCATGGGCCAACATCCCATACTCGTTACATAAACCCTAATCCCAAAAACTACCCTAAAAAGGGGTCGAGATCCCGCAATCTCTGCTTTGACTTGTGCTCCGCCTTCAACCAGCCTGTCGAAGTCCCAAAATAGGTCAAACATGACCAAGGATCTCCAAAACTTTGTCAAGGGCCAACTCTTACCCATGTCACGAGGTCTCCACACCTGGAAATGTCACCACTCGACACGTGGGCCCCCATGTTCTCTTCGTTGTGATACATGCGTCCCCATGATCGAGCGGTCAAGAGGGATCCTAAAAAATCCTTAGATCCATGGTCCACATTACTTTGTAGCTCCGAACTTCGGGGTAGTTTGATAGTACGATGTCCTTTTTCTCCGAAAGCAGTCAACGTCAAGATGACTTCATAGTAGATTCGATGACTAGGAGAGAACTTGAAGGATCCCCAAATCAATGGTCCTAGTCACTTCGTGACTCCTACCTTTGATATTTTGGCTTCACTGCCACTCCATTTTCCCAAATCATGACTTTTCTGCAAAACCATGTGTGGGTCCCTCCTCCTAAATGATCAAAAGTTGGGCAGGGCTTCGAACGATCTTCCCCAAATCTATGGATCTCCTTCATTTCGTAACTTCAGCATTCGGGGAGTTTGATGTTATAGCATCTCCATTCTCCCGAAGTGGAACTTCGTCGTAGTCGTCTTGGTGTAGATCCAAATGCTTAGAGGAACCTCCGAACATTCTTGATTGGTGGCTCACACTACTTCGCCATGGGTAGTTGGAACCCAGTTTAGACTGTAAGATAGGTTCACCTAACCACTAGGGAAATTGTTCATTGTCATTCAACTTGCCGATAACTGAATCTCTCAGTTACCTTCAGCCAATTTAAGGCTAGTAAGGTTTGCAATACTCTAAAGTCCCAGACTTCCAGAGCTCTGAAGCCAAGAGGACTTATCTCCCTTAGGCTTAGTCTAAGTTTCTTGGGTGTTGGTCATATAGGTCCTCCCAAACGGATCTCGTCCACTTGTATTCCAAACTAAAAGGTATTCCCCTTTCAAGGCTTGAACCTCGCTATTCTCCTTGAGATTTATCATGAAATGGTTAAGGACTTGGGCATGAAATCTCAGTCGCACAGCAAGGAGTCTGAGAAAGATATCCTCTTCAAACAGGTAGGGTCATATTGACACGATATCTCCTATCTCATGTTTCCTATAGGCTTATGTCCCCAGATGCCTCTAGGGATAATTTTGGGCATACATATTATCAATCATAAGCCTAAGTTCACAAGGAGATAAATGCATACACATATCATATTCATTCCACACATAAACCATTTATAGATACATATATAAACTCATGCATTCATTTATTATTTTAGTTCATTACACAAAGTATGAAAACACTTATCATAACCAGAAGACATGATGTGACTGCTAAAAAGGGGTGCTCTTTTTCGCCCAACCATAGGCTCAGTCACTCCTAACAGATTTACCACTGGCCACCCATGAGCTGGACCACGATGCTTTGAGATTGAATATTTTCTTTCAGCTCAGTAACAACTAGGGATGGAGGTTACTCTCCTCCTCCTGTAGGATCTTGTCAATGGATTTCCTCGATACCAGGCAAGGAGGTAGGCCTGAGTACTTTCTTAGTCACTCACCAGCCTCGTTTATCATCTTGTATCATAATCCTACTAGCCACTTCTTGCGATCAGAACATACTCTTTCTCAATTCCTCTTTGAACCTGAGATCTCCCTCTCTCGTCTCTTCCCTCTTCGCAGGTCTTGCTATTCCCACCATGCCTTCCTTAGAAATGATTATGTGTGGCCTGAATTCCTAGTCCATGGTCAGGTCTGAAAGCCTTACAGATGGGCACTCTTCCCCATCCCCTCATTAACTCTTGAGGAGATCTTCCCACCTACCAACTTGAATGTAATTCATTCCTGGGTCAGAGGGTTGTTTTGATCCTGAGCAATTAAATCTAGCAAAGTACTGGTTTGGTGGAGGTTAATGCAACCATTCCTAGTCCCTGTCACCATCTATTTCATAGCATCCATGGTCTCTCTTGGAAAACCCCTCCCTTTCAACAATGATGCAACACTTATCCATTCTCTATTAATCACAGAAATTTACATTCATTAACCTTTTATACAAAGGTTCATCAAATCAAACATTTAGACATATCAAGTTTTCCATAGTCTCTTGGCCAAATATAGTTATATTTACAAACTGGGGGAAATAGGGATGTTACACTTAACCTGGTTTTGATGGTCTCAAAATCAACTGAGTCATGAGACGCTCGCTTCGCTTCTTCGAATGCTCTGGAAATGGAAACTTGTGTGCAAAATGGAATTGTTCAAAGTTGTTTTCATGATTTAAACAGAGATGAACTTGCCTTGTCACATCAGCTATTCAATTCAGGATATGAGTGTGGTTCTACAAAACCTTCCCCCATATCTTCATTATGTTTAAAATTAAATTCGATCGTAGGTCGACAGGGTGGGCGTGAGTTATAATGTGGCTTATTGGTGATTTCAAATTCTCGTTGTTCAATCAGTGCACAAGGTAACAATATATGTGGGGAGAAATATTAACTGAACAATTAAATTATAGAATCCAATCATATCTTATGTTGAAAACATCCCATCATTTCGCTAATCTAAATAGTGGATCGGGAGCCGGGGCTTCTCTTTAAACATTGTTCATTGATATCTTCGGGAAAAAAATATGACGTTGATCCATCTTTCCATACAGAGATGATGTGGAAAATTTGACTCGGAAGTATGACTAGGACATAGGGAACCTTAAGGTGAATCGGGATGAAACTAGACTGTATGAAATCCTTATGTGGCAAAGACACATGGCACTTGAAACCGACATCTTCGTTTAATTGTGTTATTAAGAATCGGGAACTTTTTCTTAGCTAATCGTTTTAACAATAGATCGTACCATGTTGATGCTGAAAAGGTATCAAGGATTGGTGACGAACTTAACCAAGTGCTCCCAGATTAACCCCCTCAAAAATTGTCGATGTCGAAAGTGCGTCAAGGGTTAGCGATCGGCGATGTGTCTATGTGGAAATTTCAATGATTTGACCCTTAGAGATTCACCGACCCCAAAAAGCCGCATATGTCATTGGCTATCAGGGTTTATCATGGCTCATGTCAACATCTATTCCTCTCGTATTTCATCAATGCTAATGGGAATCGACTATCTCCTGAATCTCCGTGGTGAATAACTAACATAACTTACTCCGCCTTTTTCTGTTGTCAATGGTGCATCAACGATCGGCGATTATTGTTACTGTGTGGTCATTTTTGTTAGAAAAATAGGACCGCGGAGAAATAAAATAAAACAAATGCAGAAACAAAACATAGAAGACACAGATTTACGTGGTTCACCCAGTGTGGGCTATGTCCACTAGAGAAATTGCCAGGTCCTTCCTTTATTATTATCCAGCAAATGAAGGGATACAACCTATAGTAAAACCCGCTGTAACTTCCTCTTCTTTCTCTCACAGTCTCCTCTCTCAGAATATAATATTCACCATCCACCATAGCTGCGATACATTTCCCTCATAAAAGAGGGTTGCCTTCTAGGGAAAAAATCCCTAACATAATCTCTATCGTTAGATCTACGAACTTATAATGAATGGTCCAGATTTACAATGAAATTACAATATACTTTTACAAGGCAATTTTTTCTTCAGGGGCTTCGCCCCCGAACCCCCATCAGGGGACGCTGCCCCCAAACCCCCGTTGGGGGCCCGCTTGCCCCCAGACCCCCCAGTCGGGGGGATATCCCCCCCGGACCCCACAGAGGGGGTACCCCCCCTCTGCACTCCCCCGCATGGAAGAGTGTACACACTTATGGGGTGTAAATACTTCATGGGGTATCAACATGGCTGAAAGCAAGGACCTCTGAATTAGGAAGATAATTAGGCTCCACAACCAAAAATTTTACCTTCTTGGATTTTTCTGACATCGAACACAGGAACGCTAGACACGAAGTTTCATATTAGCAAGTTCAAACAAATCTGATTTGATCGATAAGAGTCATGAAAACAAAATAAAGCATCTCTCCATAGTGAACTCAATTCAGGAAGTAAAACAAAAGAAACAAGTGGTACCCAAAAGTGAAAGAATTTCATAAAACCTTTTAGGGTGTGTTGAGCGCTCAACAAATGGCGATTCTCTAGGAGAAAGCATAATATTTGTTCCTTCCTTTGGGCTTAGCTGATGTGAAAGATGGTTGAGAAACTAACTGGCTTTGCTTTTATCAGAGCATTTCCCATCCATGCTTGTACAATTTCCCTGGTTCATGAATTTGGGTCCTCTTGTGGAGTTTTAACCTTCATTCCACCTTCTCTCCTCTTGTCCGTGACCTACGCCCCATTTTGACAAGAGTTGGGTAAAGCATTCACTGGCACAAGGAAATTTTAGTTATCATCAGTCACTCGCTACAGTGTTGCTCCGCTACCAGTGAGCATCCATAGGCCCGATAGAGTCACCCCGACATCACAGATCTTACTCTGCTACCAGTAAGCATCCATAGCCTCGGAAGAGTTATCTACATACCCTTTCCTATTTTGCACTCATTTAATATAATTTATTTATTTTCGACAGAGACTCCATGAGGGAGTGGGAGAGGAGGACATTTGTTATTTGCAATATGAAATGATTAAGGTGAAATTATTCCTAACTCTGTCTAGAGGTACATGTGGTCCTTTTGAACTTTCCATATTTCCCTTTAAAATTTACCAGACCACCAGGAGGACACTTCATCATTCACTAAGTTCATTTGTTTTCAAAGACCATATATAGAACTCTTTGAAGAAAAAATGCAATTGCCCAACATTTCTTGTATTGCATGTAAGCGTGAGTTAGGGGTAGAGTTTTCTACACCATATTGATTTGGGTCAGCAAATGCCTTGCGGAACACAAATTTATTACAAGAAAATACCAAACAAAATAAATACATGAATAAAAAGGATTATGCAATCAGTCTACCTTACACCTACCGATTTATCCTAATCAGAAAATAACATGAAAAGACACACATACACAATTTTGTTTTTTAACAGAAATATTGTTTTAGGGCTTGGCTATTCACTGGGAGGGTGTTGGGTTCCCCCCTTGGATTTTTCAACCGATACATACCTGCCCCAATTTTCTCGGATACCTGGAAAGGTCTGAGCCATATATTCTAAAACTTCAAATGTTTTCCCTTAGGTTCATTTTCTCTATCCCATTTCAGGACTAAGTCTCCTACCTCAAAAATTTTCTCCTTGGCCTTATACTTGTCAAACCATATTTTAACTATCTATTGATGAGTGACAAAATTTGATTTTTCTTTCTCCCTTTCCTCTTCCAACATGAGGAGGGTATCAATTCTTTGTTGAGTAACTGATGAGGGTTTTCCTCTTGATCCCTGAGAAAGCTGAAGGGATGGATGGTATAACCCGTCTGGGAGAATTTCTTCTTGTTTGTATACCAGAAAGTATGGGGAGTTCCATATATCTTCCTTGGGTGTTACTTTGTCTTCCCATAAGGCATTATGAAGAGAGCTATGTCAGTTCCTCTGATTGTCTGCAATTGTTTTCTTCAAGATCCTCGCTAGGTTCTTATTGTTTGATTCTGCCACCCCATTTCCTTGTGGATAGTAGTTTGCATAGTATTTGATTATGATTCCTTTGTCTAGAGAAAAATTTGTTAATAGAGAGGAATAAAAGTAAGCATCATTTTCAGAAAAAAAAAAAAGAACAAAAGGCATACCAAACCTTTTGATCAACATTTGTTCTATGAATTGGATTACCACCTTTTCATTCACGTTAGTCAGAGGGATGGCCTCTACCCATTTTGTAAAATAATCTGTAGCAGTCAGTATGTATCTATGTTGCTTTGAAGAACTCGGGGTAATCTCTCCTATGAAGTCTAACCCCCATTGCTTGAATGTTCTGGATATGGTCACTGGTTGGAGTGGGACATTTTCTCTCTTTTCCCTCCCCACACTCATTTGACAAGTTTTACAGTTTCTAGCATATGTATGATCGTATCTAAATAGAGTAGGCTAGTAATAGTCGGCTCTTTGTATTTTGTGAGCAATGGTATTCTGTCCACCTGCAGGACCATCATGGATCTCCCTCAGAACCTTATCTTCATTTTCACGTTCGAGACATATTAAGAGTACACCATCATAATTTACGCTGAAAAGTACTGAATTTATGAGGCGATATTGTGTTGATTTTAGTCTGAGAGATATCCTTTCCTTAGGATTTAGGTTTTCTGGCAAAGTCCCATGATGCAGGAGGTAAATCATTTTTCCATACCAAAACTCTTGCCCTGGGGTAACATATAAATCTTCACTAGTCCATAATGTTAATTCATTCTCCCACCCGAGGTATTCATTTATTCGAACTTGGGCTTCTGCGATGAGTCTACACATTCCTTGTCCCTTCACTAGTTTAGCAGGTTTTATATCTAGATCAAATTATTAGAAAACTACCATCCAATTTCCTCTTCTCTCCCCCATCTCCTGTTGAGTGAATAGGGATCGAACTGTGGGATGAGGCACGATGACTTTGGTGTGATTTTTTAGGATGTAAGATCTTAAATGTTTTACTTCTTTGTACACTGCGTAAGCATGTTTGTCTATAGCAGGGTAATTCAATTAGGTCCCTTGGAGATTAGTGCTCATGAATGATACTAGTGCCTCATTATTTTCATCATCATTCTGGGTCAAAACTGCAGCTAAGGATTGGTTAGAGGCGCAAGTATAGAGGGAAGAATATTTACTAAAGTAGGGAATTCACAGCACCGAAGCTTGATATATTGCAATCTTGATATTGTTGAAAGAATATTTTTTCTCGTCATCCTACTTAAAATCAACATCCTTGCGGATCATATTTTGTAAGGGTTTGATAGTTTCAGCGAAATCGGGCGTGAACTTTCTTACAAAATTAATCTTCCCAAAGAAGGATTGCATAGACTTTTTGTTGTGAGGTAAGAGAAGCTGAGCTATTTCCTTTATTCATTTTGGATCTATGTGAATTCCTGCTTGAGATATAATATGACTTAGTAATTTCCCCTCCTTGATACCAATAATAGTTTTCTTAGGGTTTAAAGATATTCCATATTTCCTACACCTCTCGAAAATCTAGGTTAGATGTTGGATGTGGTCCTTTCTATTTTTTGAATACACAGTCACGTCATCCAAGTATACTACTACACATATGTTAATCAATCCCTGAAAATCTACTTCCATGGCCCTCTGGAAGGTTGTAACTGCATTAATAAACCCAAAGGGCATGCGTTTATAAGCAAAAGTTTCTCACTTGGTTTGAAAGGTAGTTTTCAATCGGTCTTCTTCTGAAACTAGAACCTAGTTGTAACCTAAAAAACCATCTAGAATTGAGAAAATCTCAGAACCAGACACAATCTACAAGAGTTGTTCCATCGATGGGAATGGGTAGTTATCCTTCTCTGATTCTCTATTAAGATTTCTGAAATCTACAAACAAGAAAATTTCCCTGGACTTTTTCCTAATAGGAACCAAATTTGCTATCCAGGCAGAGTGTTTTTGACGGGCGAAACAGTCCATCCGTCAACTGGGAGAGTGGAACCGGTCCGGGGTTGTCTAAATAACCCAAGCCGTTTGGTATGGACCACCCTGACGAGTTTAACGGCTCCGTTGGCCACTCTGAGGTCTCCTAGGGAAACCAAAGAGAAAGTGATCTGAGCTAAATAATAAAAACTAAGGAAACTAGAAACTAATAAAACAAACTAAAACAAACTAACTATCTAAACAAAAGAAATTAAACTAAACTAGAGGAAACTAGAAACTAATAAAAGCAAACTTAAGCTAACTATACTAATCTAACTATAATCTACTAACTATTATATATTTACAAGATACTAACTATGATTATAATAACTCACATCAACTGCCTAATTATCAGCTATGTTATTCCTTATTCACAAATGTACACTATGGACAGCCTACAGATTTAGTTAAAACCTGCAAAACTCATGTGTTCGCTGCCCTGAGACAGCCAAGAATCTATATATATATATTTTTTTATCTTTTATATTTTATGAAAAGGAAATAAAATGACTGAAATCAAACAATCGAATCTATCTTACTGATATTAAACAATGTAATATAAATCGAACTAACATATCGTTTATATTAAACTACTTAACATTAACAGTAAACGCCTAACTAATTAACCTGGAAACGCTCCAAGTCGGCCCTGTGTATGATTGCTTCGTAAGCTGGTTGGAGGAAGAAATTCACACCATTTAGCCTTTAAGCTTCT